>JAPYYT010001576.1:0-25508 GCA_030522565.1 Ceratosolen corneri | reverse complement strand
GGTGTCGATAATAAGCAACGGACAAACGCATAGAAACAATGAGGCGACACTTCTCCTTCTTCGCGGAAACTTCCACCCCTCACGTAACGGTTTTTTCTCAAATGGTAAATAGAACCGCGGAAACCGCAAACGGCCGGTCTTCTCCAAAACAAAACGCCTCCTTTTATTTGTCGCGAGAAGTTTTTAAATACACACGAAATTATTTCCAAAATAAGTATATATAAACTAATTTATTGACTGTTAATTATTATACAAAACCAAATTTTTGTTTAAATTAAAGAAATACATTTTTTCAAGCACGTTTATCGTAAACATCATCTAATTATGATAAATGAATAGTCATGATATGTAAATTTAAAAACTACTTCTTCGTTCTATGAACAGAAAATTTATATTTAATTTAGCGCATTTTCAATAATTATCGAATCAAAGTCTTATTTTTATATAATGTAATATATATATTATATATATGAAAACTTATGAGTTAACATGTTAAATTATCTACAACTAATAGTTGAATACCAAAAATTTGTCATAATTCTTAATCAATTAAATGGATATTGTAAATTATTTGTTATCATTTCAATTTATATTAAATACTTGCTTGATTATTTTTATTTTTATATATATTATTTATATTATATATAATATATATATTGTATATTTATATTATTTATAATATTTATATTAATATTTAATTTTATATCTAATAGCATAGTATTTAAAATGAAATGACAGAAATTTATTTTATTTTCTGAGTTTATAAATATAATTTTTTTTTTTAATTATTGAAAAAATAAATATTATAAAATCTTTGTTATCATTTAGAGCAAACAATCGAATATTCTTTAATTGAATAAATACACAACCTTACATACTCTTTCGATTGACGGGAAAGTTATTATAATTCGATAAATGTTAATATCATATAGAATTCACATCAGATTAGCAAACTGTTGATTTTTATCAAATTATTATACATATGTGTTTATTTTTATTTTTCTGGTATTTTTTATATCGATAATTTTCATTACGATTCAATTGTACTTTTAATAATAAAATATCTTTTATGATAATAAATGTTTCTCCAATACTGAAATAAATTAAATAACTTTCATATACAAAAATTAAATAAAGTAAATTTATTCTGTATTAAAATTGTTGCTATCTATCTATCTGCTATTGATTATACAGTTCTATTGAAAACGCAGAATGTACTGCAATATATTTTGCTTCTCCTGTACTCAGTTCAATTGACATCCTGTGCATCTTCCAGTACATGCAATGTTTCCGCTTGTACGCGAAATGTTAGAGACCGCATAGATTGGATGAAGATCATTGGAATTAATAACGGTATATTAAGACATTTTTTTAAAGATAAATATTTTATAACTGTTAAAATTATTCAAAAAATAAAGAATATAATTAATTATTAAAACAAAATTAATATCTTTCATTGATAAATATTTTAAGTTCAAAATATTAACTTTTTATTAACAATTGTCAAAAAAAAAATTTTTCTTAAAATATAAATTATTTTAATAATTTGATTAAAAGTCGATGAAAATTCTTGAACTATAAAAAAAAACGAAGCGAGAAAAAGAATTTTATAGTATATAATTAATATATAAAAATTGTATGTATAAAACATGTAATATACTTTTTGTAACGATTTCTTGCTTTTTCGTTACTTCCAAATAGATTAAAATTTTCTTTAATTGTAATTTGTAACTTTCTAATCAATAAATATATATATATTGATTTAAAAGTACATTTCAAATTATTGTAAATTTGAAATTAATAATTATATGAAGAAATGTCTTGGATGTTAATACTAATACATCTTCTTAATCTTTACATTATTCAAAAAAATGTATATTCATAAACAACAAATATGCAGTTCATGGCTTGTTGAATATGTGTTTAATTGATTTGAATGTTGAAAGCAGTCATATTAAAAATACATTTAAACATTAAATGTTGAGGATATTGGTAGCTTGTACGATTTTCATTATAAATTGTTATTGGATAAGCATTTATCATAATTCAACATTTTATTATTAGAAATGTAATAATGTGTAACCTAATTATAATTTTTTATTCTATTTACAAATTAATAATTTTTTGTATTGTCATATCATAATAAATGTTTATTTTTTGTTATCAAAAATTTTATTATAAATAATTATTATAAATAAAAGGCTGAGTTCTGATACATTTTTAAATATCGTTAATGCATTCTAATATTATTCTTTCAACATGTATGTAGTTCACGTATTTAATAATACTATATATTTATTAAAGAATGAATCATTTTATACCTTTCCTTACTTTCATAATTACAACATATTCTTTATTATTACTTTATTATTTAGTTTTGCTAACAATATTTATTCACCATTCGAAACAATTTTTTTTAATGTTAATATTCTTTTATTATACTACAACTACATCGTTGTAATGATATAAGCAATTTATGTTGATTGTTAGATAATTTTAGATTATTACTTCCTTTTTTTTTTAATGAAAACATTTTACTAAGGCAATTAACAACAGTAAATAAAACCTAAGAAGAATCAAATAATCAGATTTACTTAAAATAGGTTTGCAAAATTCACAATTATAAAGTCTGTATAAAGAAAGGGACAGGTTTTATAAATTTCTCTGAACCTATACAACGATATATTCCTACAATAGCAATATCAAAAATGTTCAAGTAGCTTCAGTTTATTTATTATGGAATTAACAGATTTATAAAATTTTATATAAAATCAAACAAATAACATTTACAAAGGATTACTTTTATAAAATGTAAGAAAAAATATAATTTTATGATGACTTAAAATCTAGACCTTTCGGTTTCCTATTTTTGACTTTTATAACAATTATTATGATCATTTGCTGGCTTTAAAGACTTTTTTTAGTAAAGTATATTATTCAATTTAAAATTCAATGAGCAAATACTATTATTAGTAAACAGCCTCTTTTAAACAGTTATCGTAATATATAAGAACATTTTTCTTGACACAAATATTACTTTATATTACTTAAAAATATAATTCATAGAATTGTAAAACTTAAGCATTAAAGGAAGAGTTACATTTATCTCAGGAATACAAAATAGTAAAGAAATAGTTATCGTGCTCAAATGCATTCTCCAGTGTCATACGATTATAAATTTATTGAAATATAAGCGTTGTTTTTATAGTTTTTTTAATATTAAAAAAAAATTATTTATATATCATAATATTTCATATCTCTGACCTAAAAATCTACAAATCTTAAAAAAGAAATTAAGAATAAAATTTTCAGATATTGACCAAATGTACATTTTAATAAATAAGTACATTATTACTTCCAATCGTATATCTTTAAACATAAATCTTTTTAGTTTTCATATTTACAAAAAAATTATACTTATAAATGTAACTTTACTTGAAATTTTGATTTATTTTATAATTGGGAAGCTAAATAAATATGGTTTATTATATCGCTTGATATATTATTAAATATATTCAAATAAAAATAAATAAATAAAATAATTTTAATATTGATATAAAAAGGGAAAATACAAACCTATAAAGATTTCCATACTGATGCATCGCAATTACCCACATGCATAAAGACTTAGCTGCATTAGATACAATTCCAACTTTAACTGGATCAAACTCAGGATTAGATGTATATTTGCTAATTGTACGTAATGTTTTCTGTGATATGTTATCCTTGTCAAAATTTCTGAGCTAATAAGTGAAACAATAAATATTTTGTTAATTTAGGTCTGACTATAATCATTAACTTTTAATTGTTACGCATTAAGGAAGAAAATTATTAAATATGAAACATGAAAAACATAAAATAGTATTATAAATAATTTTTATATAATTTTATTATTTTATAGAAATATTTATTAAACTACGCAGAACTCATATGTATGTTTACATTTTTTTAATTTTTTTTTTTTGTACATAAACATATACGGTTGAAAGTATATTATATATAGTTTTGTAAATTTTAATTGAAGTTCAAAATTAGTCATGTATTTAAACAATATTTAATAATAAATCTCTTATTATAATGCACAGTTACAATACACAAGCGATGAGAGTACTATACTAGAAAAATTGTTTCTTATGTTAAAATACTTTATTCGCTATAAACACATCATTCCTGAATTCTTTTTGAAATAGATAAATTTGTAACCTTAAATCAAATATTCAATTATAAATATAAAAGATGGGTCGATAAAGCTAATTTTTAAATATAATTTATAAATAGAAGATGTAAGCTTTGATATAGTTTCCTTGAAGAATTAATTATATGATATTATAAATAAATCGGTTTAAATTTTAATTAAGTTTTTGTTTTATTATTAATAATAGTTTAGAAAAATGAAAAAATGTAATATTAAGATAAAAGAAATTTTCAAATATTGTAGGTGCCTGCATTAAATAAAAATATCGAAATATTAATTTAAACATTCTAACTGTAATTGAATTGACATCTATATTACAGTCTTGTTAAGCGCTATTTTGACGGATTATAATTATATTATTTTTTTTTATTAACTTCATTATTTTCTTCAGCGAATATAAGAAAATAACAAAATTCTTTAAAAATATTATTAAAAATACTACATTCTTATATATAGAAAAAGAAATTAATAAATTATTTTAAAAAAGGCAGATATACTTAAAGGACAATATAAATTTCTTTATGTAATATGACTTAATTACTGTATTTATGAAGTTAACATCTCCTAATTGTCGTTTAGATTCAACCCAAGTCGGTTCAGAAGTTTTTAAGATCATCACAGCTTCCATAACCATTTCGACTTTAGCTGGAGGCCGTGAGAAGGATTTAATTTCAGTTAAGTCTTTTTTATTTAAAGTATCTAAAGCCTGAAAATATTTTAGTATTATTTTAATATCAATAACAAATATTAAAAATATATTTAAAGACAGTTACGAGCGAAGAACTGGATTTACAATCTATGCGAATTTATAATAAAGATTTTTGCAATTAAAAAACATGTAATCAAGAATATAATAATTAAACTTTACAATTATCATCTGTTATTACAGTTTATTTTATCTATATTGTTATAAAAATTCAGGATAATGTAAATTATTTCATATGCATGTAGTAAAACTGTATACATTAAATATTTTCTATTTTTAAGCACAACAAATTGTTTTTATATACTTTGTGAAATGGAATGATACATAATAATCAATTATATAGTTCATCCATTAGATATAACTGACATCTACCATGATGTATAAAATTATTTTATCTTAAGAGATTTCAAGATAAAGCTTAATATACATATCTGATATGCATCCAATCAACGTGTACGTAATCAATTACAGCTTTGTAAGTAATCACAGCTTTGTTTATAAAATTATAACAATAAAATATAAAAAATGACATTTACTAAAAGCTTGAGAATCATACTTGTATTCTCAATCAAACATATATTTGCATACTTGCATAAATTGAATTTAAATGAAAATTAAGAAGAAACTTTTTTTATGTATTTTTTAAATTCAATATAATTAAGTATTTATGACCTGAGTATACCGTTCAGTTGGAAATCAAGTAAGGGAGGGAAGGCCATGAATCTTGAAAAGTATATCGATCGAGCGAAGATAAAGCTATAAAGAGCAAATGATATACCATCATGGCTTCCTTGAGGGCAGGTTCTACGCTGGCCAGGTCAGCTCGGGCAATCTCCTCAAGCTTCTTACACTCCTTAGATTCTTCGGCTATCTTTGCTGATCTTGCGGTAACGATCTTTTGTGTCTCATCAGCGTCGTATCTTTGACTTACGATACTCACAAGGAACTCCTCGCATTCGAGTGTCGAGCGTTGAACCTGTTGCTGTGTATCTACAAGTTCTACTGCCATTTCCTTCACTTTTTCCTTGGTGTCGTCGATCTTGAACAGTCCGTTGCGTAGCTTGTTCGCCTGTTCTGATAGACAATCACGCTTCTCTTTTAGCATCCTTTAGCAGATATCAAAATGACGATTAGCATTTGCGCATGGTAAGAGCGCCGAGAGAGTAATGCCTCTTAAATTCATCTTTAGTTTATCAGTTTTTATCTTTTAATTTATTATCTTTCAATATATTTCAAGCATATTGACGTTATTAATGCAATTCAGTAGTAGAATTTCACGTTTGTTTATAATTCATTATAACTGCAGAAAGTTTGTTTTTTATTTTTTAATAAAGTACGCGATGATACGTATAATTGATCAAAAATAAACTGTTATGCTGTATCCAATAATATTAGTTTTTCATAATTTGTCACAGCAGTAAGGTTGGTTGCTGTTTTTAATGTAATATTAATTAAAATAAACTTCATTTTTGTTTTCGTGTTTTAAATATAAAATATTGACCTGAAAGTATGGTCAAATCAAAATAAATTTAAGTATATTTTACACATTAATGCTCTGGTTATTATTATTGACAAATAACAACGGTTAATATTAATGACAAATAACAACGGTTAATATTAATGACAAATTATTATTATTTAATACTATGTAAAATATTATTATATGTTTATATTATTAAAAAATTATCTAATTAATTATATATTACAACTTTATGAATCGTATAATAATATAATAAATATTAATAAGAAAATTTAGTAAATATGGTTAAATTAAAATCATGATATTGAGATATTTTCTTAATAAGATTAAATAATTAAACTATACAAGTTTATTTACTAAATTAATACAAAAATGTTCTAATAAGAAAAATTTATTTAAATCCAGAGCCAAAACAATTATTTTAAGAAATGTTTATTTAAGTATAAAGTTTCAATATCATTAATCATATAATGATGCAATATTAAAACTAAAGAATTTTGAGTAAAATATAACTTAAATGCAAAATTAAAAAAAAATTTTAAAAATACAGAAAAATAATTACAATAATTTAATATTAATATTTTATTAGCTTATTTCTAGAATATGGAGCTGAACTTGCAAAGAATATATACGGCCTACAGAATATTTTAAAATTGATACACTAAATTTATTGTTTAAAAATGCCATTCATTTTACATAATTTTATATACGAATATGAAATGCTATAACTAATTTAATTTCTACTCTGTAATTGTTTTCTAAATGGAAAGGATTATTTTCTTATTTAATTTGAATTATACAATTTAAAAAATATATTTTTATGAATTTTAGTTCTACATAAATTATTATATCAAAGTCGATATTATTTAAAAGCTGTATATATAAGAATTACAATTAAAACAATACAAGATAATTATTAAAGAATTGTATTTATCATAGAAGAATTTAGATACTTTTAGGTATTCAGCCAGATATTTCCCAATTTTTTATTGTTAAAGTGGAATATTATTAATATATTATTAAATATTAAAATTGATTAATAATTTATAGATATAAAATACCACATAAAAATTTAATTTATAAATGTATTTTCAGAATAATTGAAAACGTTAAAATATATTAATATTTAAGCCTTTTAATAAGATTGAAAAATTGTATAAATACCAATGTTTGTTAATTTAAGAATATGTAATGAAAATAGTC
Source organism: Ceratosolen corneri (assembly GCA_030522565.1). Classification (NCBI taxonomy): domain Eukaryota; kingdom Metazoa; phylum Arthropoda; class Insecta; order Hymenoptera; family Agaonidae; genus Ceratosolen; species Ceratosolen corneri. Next base: position 17,924 of record JAPYYT010001576.1, on the reverse strand, counting down.
TATTGATATAGTAAGTAAAAGATTATAATATCATTCATTAAAAACAATTATTAAAATTACTATGATTATATTGAAAAATATAAATATTTGTTCCTAATATTTTTTAAGTATTTATGTACGTAAATTGCTTAACTAGTGAACAAATTTTTATATAGAATATGTAAAAATTACATTATTATATATTATACTAGTTATATTTATTTTTATATTTTTAGCTAAAGAAAGTAGGTGATCTTTTAATAAGTTATTTTCAGTTTCTTATTAAATTTCAAGTAATTTAAAATAAATGAGTAACATTAGTAATGAATTACATTAAAAAACTCGCAATTGCATTTCGATTTCATTGTAAGTAAGTATTTATATTTAGCAACTTTTATTATTAAAAAAATTGTTTTCTTAGAATTTGTTTGTTTTTATCATATAAACACCATTTTTTTACAACATTATTTATACATAATTACACCACCATTATAACATTATTACACCATTATTTACAACGAATTATAATAATATACATTGTTATAAATATTATTACATATATTCATATACTATATTTATATACATATACTTTATATTATATAGAGATACAAGGAATTTTAATTTTTTTTATTAAATATTAAAGTTTATTTAAAATATTAAAATAATTACTATATATTTTGTTTTTTAAATATATTTCGTATCCAATAAAGTACATTATTTAATAATAATGTAAACTTAATAATATTTTTTAAATAACCATAATAAATAACTATACTAAATAACTATACTAATTAACTATAATGAATAACGATAAGAATAAGATAACTTCTTAAGTTTACATTATTATTAAATAATATACTTGATACTTTAATTTTATTTACATCCTAAATAATACATATTTTAAGGATAATTGTTATAAATGATCATGATATAAAATATATTTACTCAAAATAAGTTTATTTCTAAATAAAATAATTAATTTATGAGAGTGAATTTTTTATACTTTCTCGATGAATTTGGTAACAGTTTATAATAATCTTACTTAATCATTTACTAATTTAACTAGGATATTTGTATGTCTTTTATATATATTATTTCACATTATTATTCATATTTATCCCGTATTAACTTGAATTAAATTTATAATCAAATTCAAATAATTTTCTAACACACACAAACTCACGCCCGCGAGCAGCAGACGCACATTCATTTGTAGATAATGAAAAACAAATATTAAATTTAAATGTCTCTAATAAACTACAAAGCTATGCAATCAAATAAATTAATAATTCTTACTGTTTATATCCTGTAACTAGTTCCAGAAAATTCGTTGGTGTTACATAATTGTAACGCTTCATTTCGACGATCATACGGTGAGAAAACTGGGAGACTGTGTTGTGAATTAAAGAAAAGGTTGATGCTATGGCATCACGCATTTTATTCTGTAACAGAGCTTGTGCTATTTCATTGTCTTCTTCCTTTTAAATCAATAAAACAATTACTATATTAATAAATCTAAAAGATAAAATGAAATAAAAATATGGATATAAAATAAATACAGAAATTCAATTTAGTCTTTTATTTTAAGAATTAATTATAATTTGTAAGTTTAGATTTAAATAAGAAATTTTATTTCATAATAAATTATTACTTAATAAATTTATTGATAAAGTTTTTACAATCTTGAATTTTAAATTTATAGTAATACTTATGCCATCTTAACATTTTCCTAATTCTAGTTAGATTCCTGATTAGAATAGACAGAAAACTCGATTTACATGATGATCCATAAATGAAAATAAAGTGAAATAAAAATGAATAAGTTTGAAATATGTTAATATAAATATGAAATATAATAAAAGTTTGAAATTATATTATTATATCGAAAATAGTAAATGTTGCTAATTAAATACTCAAATAAATACGATGGATAAGAGCAGACTAAGTAAATATATCCTGATGGAAAGTTTTCTGTGTTAATTAATATTATTTTGTCGTCCCATTAATAACGGAACCCAAATAATTTAAGTTTATTCGATTCATTTTTAATAATCAACAAGAAATAGAGATTTTAAGAATCTAAAAAATCACAAAGTGCAGAGAAATGATACAACCGTAATAATATTAACAGCAAAGTATAATTTAATATAATGTATATTTTTTTAGTCATTTCTGTAATTGATTTGTTTTACAATTTATATATATAATTTGAGTCAACTCTTTCTATTGAATTAATGTGATACGAATAAAAAAAATAAAGAAACTAAAAATAATAATTGAAAATTTTCCAAAAATTTTTTGATCAATATTTCAACTACTAAATATTTTAAGTGAAAAATATTGCAAACATTTTTCAAAAATTTTGAAAAATCAATATTTTATTTAAAAGAGATGTGTGTGTGTGCGCGTGTGTGTGTGTGTGTGTAAATGATGATCTGAAGAGGTGTAGTATTGACGAGTATGATTTATTATTATTTAAATCTGCACTTTAATTCATACAATTTTTTTGGGAATTATTCATAATAAGAATCGGAAGATTAGCGTTATTTCTTATATAAATAATAAAAACCGGTTTCGGATGCTGTTATTATCTATCGTGACAACAAATCAGTTTGATATAAATATGACTGATCGTTGTTCAATAAATAATAAAAATTTTATGTTTCTAAAATAACATTGTAGACTAATTATTGATTATTTTTTCAATCCTTAAATTTATTTTTAATTTAAATTTTTTATAAATATTTTAAATAAATAAACCTTAATTTATAAATATGAAAATTCTAATATTCTATTAAAAGAATTATTTAACTAAAGAATTTTTAATATAAAACAAATACCATTATTAGTTAATTTAATATTATATTTAATAGATAAATATATTGATATTCAGCTGAATTAAAAAAATAGTAATTTTATAAATAATATTTAACATATATTTGTACAATGTAGTCATTCAGAATATTTTAATTTATTATTAGGTAATGCCAATAAGTATTTCAATAAAACAATCTTACATTTAATTCAAAATTAATATATGTTTTTACTTTTTTATTTACGTTATTTTAATATATATTTTTAAAATATGTAAATATATAGTAAATTGTCTTAATATTTTAATAAACTAAATTGTGTTAATTTTTAACTAAATAAATTATTTTTATTAGTAAAAATTTGAATGTAATTATTTAGTGCTTGTAAATTTAAGTGTATTTTTTAACGTAAATAAAAAAATAAGTGTTTTATCCTCTTAAATATAAATTAAATATTTTATTTTAAATATGATTTTATTATAATATATTTCTTTACTCAATTTAAATTATCAATTTAAAATTTTTCGATGAATTAAAATTAATATACATTATAAATATTATTATAATTTTAAACTTGTAATTTATTTAAATATACTAGTATTATTTAACATTAATGAACTCTATTAATCTATTAATTTGAAATTCGTTCTATTATTTGTGAAAAAGTGTATGAAAGTATTTTTATATACAAATATAAATATATCAAATGAATAATATTGTTAAAAAATTAATGTAATACTAATGACAGTAATATCTTTCTTAAGAAAAACATTATTATTTCTGTATTATCCAATGTAAGAATTTCTCTAGTAATAAATAAAATGTTGAATATATACATTAAAATAACTATAGAATTTATTCGTTTCTAATTTCAGTAAATAGTTATAATTTACTATAAATACTGTTATATTATATATATATATATACGTGCGAGCATAGATACGCCCATATGTATACAAGTTTTAGTTAAATTCATAGACGTTAAAAGAGAGAAAGATACGTTATGCTTATTTATATAACAATTTTCCTTTATTATAAATAAATTAAATTAAATTTATGTTATTACACTTATAATAATTGAAACTAAACATTAATAAGCTTCGTGAGATGTATTCATTTTGAATATAGAGAAGAAAACAGAAAGAAGGTCAAAACAAAGTTTCATACCTCAGTTATCTGATCCCCTGTAATAGTCAGAGTAAAATCAAGATTCATCAGGAACTTGTTACCGACTTCGAGAAGTGCTTCCCGCGGCCACTCGTGAAACCAATCGATGGTTGTGCAGTTGATCAGTGCCGGATATTGGCGCAGTCTGTTGCGGAAATCGTCGCCGATAGGACTCATGCAGAGAATAACGTGTAGGTTTGCACGCACGCGTTGAATTAGAAAAAGATAGATTGCTTCCATCGTCGGGATTATTCCACTCTTCATCGCATCTTTCAATAGTTTACTTTTAATCTGAAATACGTGACATAATTTTTTAAAGTTATATCTTTATACATATACTTTTAATATTACTTAATTTAAAATTACTAAATTATAAAGTTCTTTTTATATTATTTAGACTGAAATTTTTATTACGAAAAAGAAATATTTATTATTTTGTAATTTTATTTCGTATATAATGGAGTTAAGAAACTTAATATTTTAATATATAAAAATAATAATATATTTGTTATATCAGAGTAACCTTTTAGTTCTATTTAAATATATAAAAAATATGAATCTATTATATTATAAAGTTTTATATATTTGTTTTTATATTTTTTAACTTCCATAATATAAGTTTTTTATATTTAATCATAAAATAATAGAACGTAATACCAAATAATTAAAAGTGTTTAAAATTGTTTGGAAATATTGTATATATAAGCTATTATAAAAAAGACTATTATTAATAATCTTTATTCTATAAAATTTTAAATCATTTTAATAAAAGTAATTTTCGTAATAAAGTATTCGTATTCAATATAATATTCATTCATAATATTGAAGAGATAATAATTTTTTTAAATTTTTTAAAAATTTGTTCCACTATAACGATCTAAAATTAAGATATTAATATAGAAAATTTATTATAAAAAAACTTTTTTAACCATATATATATATTATTGAATAAACTTCATGTCGCTGAAGTCCAAGAACTGATTATCTTAACAAAGGTAGAAAGTGCACTTTAAGATTAGGGATTTAAGCTTTAGCTAATAATTAGAAATAAGTTTAAGTTAAGAAATTTCAACTAAGCATTAAAATTCAAACTTTTATACAATCCATGTAGTTTTTACATCTGAATTCCGGTAATTACTATTTGTTTTTCAATTTAATGAGATGTTTTTATAGAAAGAAGTTTGCATTACATTATGATATTAAATGCAGTTTTGATAAATACTTTGGGGCTATTAAAAAATTGTAATATAAAATAAATAAATTTGGAAGATAATTAAAGAAAATTGATATCTAAAAATTTATTCAACACGCGATATTAGTAATGTTTTTGGTACTTTCCAGAGAATAGTAATGTTTTTTTATTGTATCGAAAGATGTCGTTTCTTTTATAATGTAAGATATTATAATCTTAAATCGTATGATTTACCATCCATATTATGCTTACTATTCTTAATGATTCTTACTTTAGTCATAATGTAATAGTCACTTTATATAAATACTCTATGAAATATATCTGATAATCTTTCGAAAATAGATTTAGAATGTTTTGAGGATATTTGTGACAAATGTATTATATTTTATATCAGATACCACATTCTATGAATAATAGAGTCGAGAAAATTGAAGCAGAAGAAGTCAATGATAACATATTTTAAACATATTTTAAAAGTTGAGAGAATTCCATTATCTCAAATCCATAATAAGAGTTATATAAACGTTAATAGAAAAAGTCAGCCGAATGTGAATAAGTTCAAATATGTTTTTAAAATTGTTTCATATTCAATATTCAATATTAATATTATTAATATATAAGCTTCATTTTTATTATAAGTAAATAATCAGAGCAAATATCTATCTGTATATTAAATTGATGTATTAATAAGGTAGGTGTTTGGTATGAAATATACAATTATATTTTTAATTTGTTTAATTGGGCTATATTATAAATTTGTTGAATATTTATAAATATTAAATTGCTGTTTTAAATTTATCTATGGCAGTTATATACAGATATCTTTATGGACAGATATTTCTTAATATTATATATTTTATTTTGTACATTCAGTTAATAACATTAATATATATAATATAATGAAAAATAAATTTTAAAAATTTGATACAATCTAGTACTCTAATACAAATAGTTAATAATAACTTGAGTGAATATAAAATTTATTCAACGTATTAAATATTAATTTAGTAGAAATATTATTATTAACTTCTTTGATTTGCAGAATTTTTTTTAGAGATTTATACGATAAAATAATTGAAGAAAAATACTGTCGAGAATTTCGGAAAACGTATGTTTAAAATAACAAAAATCGAATGGTTAATACCCTTAATAATTCTATGGCTTTGTTATTTTTGACAGAAATACCAGTTCTAAAAACGTATTTAAAAAATGTAGGTATCGTAATGAAATTCTACAAATACGTATATATATTTTGTTTAAGAATTCATAGAAAAATGTAAATAATTGATCTTATAGAAACAGAAAAAAATTTTTAAAGCCATTGTTGAAATAATGCGCAATTTATTTTAAATATAATTTATCAGTCTTTAAACAATATAATGTTGTATCAAGTGTCATTTTTCTATAGTTATTTATTTCTTAAAAACAATTGAGCATCTTTTTTTATATTGTCTTCTCGATAATGTAATTATTTACATCATTTAAAGCATTTAAAATTATTTAATAATGGGACGATGCATTTAATCATTCTTAACGACGATCCATAAATATCCAATCAGTTTTATGTCGTTATTTTAGCACTTAATATTTATACTCTAAAATAATATTTTTTATTTCTTTATTATAAATTTTATATTTTCATTTAATATTTGAACTAATAAATTTATATGATTATTAATAATAAATGTAAATTTTAACCTTAATGTTTTGTTTAATTTAAATAAGTTTGCAGGTTATTAGCTTTACATTTTTAGGTTCATTATTTTCTATGTAATTTTCATTCATTATAAATATAGAAGTATTAAAGTGATTTAATTTTATTAACAAGTTTTTTTAATGAAAAATGTTTTTTAATACAAATATTTTTATTTATTAAAAAAAAATTACTTTTTTTATGTTTCTTTTGACCAAATAATCATAGACGATTACTTTATTTCAAAGCAATTCGTAAATACTAAATCAAAATATTGCTATTTTCGGTTTTTTAAAAATCTATATTATTTTATATTTTGCTAAAAAAAAAGGTTATTTTATTTGATGTAAATAGCATTGTTTTAATTATTATACGTAATTTCAGATTGTATTATTGAGTAATATTAATTTTTTAAATATTTCTGAACATATTTTTAAACATTAGTTTCTCAAAATAAATATTTGATACTTAGAAAAATTAAATATTTAAATTCTAGAGGATGAGATTTCGATAGCAAATAAATCGAGATGTATTTATCAATATTTTTGGTTCTCATTTTAATCCTCCAGTTTCAATAAAAAATTTAATATAAAATTAATTGATTTCTATTTATCATTATTTGATATTAATTATATTAAAATATAAGTTCAGTGAACAAATTTTTAAATTAAAATCTTGACACATTTTTAATTTTATTCAAATCGTATATAATATCTATACATCTTGTAATATTTAAGAATTGCTATAATTTATTTAATTTATTTCACCAAATTATAAAATACTTAATTAATAGTTGTAAAAAGTTTTAAACGTCAAATATTATTTTCATTATAATAATTTATCGTTAGTTTATTAATAGGTCGTGCAACAATATTTTGTTTTTGCAGAAAGGCTATTTTAAAAAATATTTATATTACAAATAAATGAATCTCTAGATAACTTCAATAATTTGCTAAAATACTATAGTTTAAAAAGAATATAAAAATTAAAATAAATGTGATAATCTTTGATGATAATATTCATTGATTAATGATAAATAAGTTGTTATGTGTCAATTAAACTTACGGACTCCAGTTCATCACTTTTGTACAGGTTGGCGATTTCACCAGTGTTCAGAATATTATTCACTATCTCAAGAAATTGTTCTTCGACAATTTGTGTGTCATTGAAAAGGAAACTCGAAGGCTTATTATCAACTCCAGATAAGTAATAAAGGTTTTTCAGATCTTCACGAAATTCTGATACATGATAATGTTTCGAGATTTCAATTTGAAATGTTGTCAGTTCACACATATAAGCCGCTAGACAAGAAAGGGATTGTCGCCCACTGCCGCCAATGCCAACTAATAGCATATTTCCTCGTGGCTGAACAAACATTTATTTTGCTACTTATGATGTTATTTCGTTATAGATATTACAATATAATATACATAATATATAATATTATTATAGAAATTCCGAATAATTTTTTCAAAGATATTTCATTAACAAATAGTGAAAAGTTTAAATATTATAATTGAATATTATAAGATATTTAATTATGAAATAAATATATCCTTTTTTTATGAAATAGATGTATTGTTATCTAGAAAACAATGTTATATAAGTTAATATAAAAATGTTTAATCGCTTAATAATTTTAGAACTATAATTAAGATTCATTATGAAATATAAAATGTCAATATCGTAATCATGGAATAATTAAATAAATATTAAATTATCGAATAAATGAATTAAATATACATCTTATATTTAGTGTTATGAATTATAGGTAAAATGTGCAATATTGAAAATTTATTATTAATCACATTATACGATTTGTTTATATACTTATTATTCAATGTTATATAATATAAAGGATAAATAAAAATAAATCACATATTTTATTTAACATGCGTTTTTTTATGCGTTCATACAAAATAAAATAAAATACAGAATTGCATCCAACATAAAGTTTAATAAAAAAATTTGTTTTAAAATTTTTAAATATTCTTATATTAATGTGTATATATATATTTTATTTTATATATTTTATCTTAATATATAATATAAGAGTACTAAATATTCCAATTTTTTGAATAACATTAAATTTGTTAGTGTACGGTATTTAGCTTTGATATATAATATGCTTTAAGTAAATTTAGAATCAATAAAATACTATAGAGTAACATGAAAAAAATATATTACAAAAATTGACAAATGTATAATCGCGCCCACCCGGGCTACGTGTGTTTATGCATGCATGTTTATGTGTGTGTGTGATATATATGAGATTTTTACAGATATTAATTTAAAATTTTAAATAAAATTTTCATGTATTTACATAAAATTTATTTAACTTTATTTTATTTATAAAAATTCTCAATAATTGAAACATATTTCAATAATGTACAGCCTAGTTTTGAGTACTATTCTTAAGAATATATATTCATGTTTGAACATTTTCTGAAGTCTCTTAGATTAAGAAATAAGCTCATGATAAAATGTGGGTCAACATTTTGAAAGTTATTTCAGTTATATATAAACAGTATGCAAATAGTAAATTTTAAAAAGAAAATTATAAATAAAACATAAATTAATTAAAAAATTTATAAATATTAATAGTTTATTAACTATTAGGAATTACTTTTTATTAAACTACTTTTGAAATTTCAAGAATATATATCACATAAAATTCGAATTCATTCGTTAAAATTGAAAGAAAATCATATTGATGCAATATTTTGTAAAAAATTTCTAATAAATTAATTGTTTTAAAATAATTATTTTGTGTTTTCAATATAGGAAACTATTTATTTTAAATAGGATATTCAATATAGGAAACTGTTTACTGTTTAAAATTTTATTATAAAATAGTACCTTTTCCTATTTATTTGATATGATTGGTTAATAAAGTAAAATTGATAACATGCATATATTTAAGAAACGACTTATGTACTTGTTATATTTGTAGAGTACATTTTTACTTGAAGTACAAATTCTTTATGTTTAAAAACATTTATATTTTTGTATATATGCTACTTATATAATATGACTATACAATTATTGTTATAAAAAGTCAATCGGTGAATAGAGAAGATTTATTTATAACTATGAATTTTGGTAATGATTAATTATTCTAATTCAACTATATATTTATAATTTCAGGTATTATATTTAAATTAAAAGTTAAAAATCTTCTTGTTTGTTAAAATGAACATAATCTTAAAATTAATAAAGAAAGAAGACAGCAATTGAAGTGGCTAGAGGTGATATGAAGATGATTCCTACGAAAAAAATCGCCTTTTCTAAGTGCGGAAAATGAGGAAGCGGAATCACGTTCTCCTAAGCTCTCTACCTTTCATCCTTTTTTTCTTTTACAATAGCAGCGTACCTCTGATATTACACGCACGATGCGACATATGTGCTCAATGGCATCTCGAAAAAGTATGAGGTCAAGGCGAACCACACCAGGATTGACGTTACGTTCTTCCATCTGGCTCTCGACATAGCTGCGCAAAGCCTCTACGTTCCTCAGATCCTCGTAGATTTTCCATACATTCATAAAATTCCCTAAAGAACAAAATGTTCCGTTAGATGTAGAGAAATTTTCATATTTTAAACGTTTTTCATAATTTTTATATGTGTATGCGATATATATTTACTGCAAGTATTACTAAGAAATTGAACATATTAAGTATTTACGAAAATAATTAAATTAATTTTCAGCTTTTTACTACTGTATATGACAATCTACATTGACAAATTATTGAATATTGAGATATTCGCTGTTTATTTTACTTAATTGTTTCCGTTTCTTGCACTAATGTAGTTTATTATATAGTTTATTTTATTTTAGTGCTTCACATAATATATATATATATATATATTAGAATATTATTGTACATTCAAATTAATAAAAAAAATATTTATAAGCCTGTTCAAGATTCTGAAACATAATCGGACCTTTCTTAAATTACTCAAATAGCTCGGGATTTTTATTGTAAATATTTTTATTGTAACTGTGATGTATTCATTTATTTATCATTCAAAGATTCAAGACACGTATGGGAGTGCGAGGAATTCTTGAAATTCACTAAATCAAGAATTCATAAGAATCTAACATGTCTGTTTACATTTTCGAATCGCGTGATGGCTCGTAGCGGTCAGTACGACATTCGGCGACAGAACAAAGGTGCATGGTCCAACAATGAAACCACCTACTTTCGTCAGTCCACTAATCATAGCTAAAAACAAGTCATACAAAAGACTAATAAGCGACTACAGTAGCAGCAGTGCGCTTATAACCTTATGCAAAAAGAGCTCAAGACAAATCTACACTCAATACACACAACGAAATTACATATTACAAGCAAGGCGGGAATCAACTTACAACTGACTGTCGCAACAATTTTCTACTTACAAACACTACAACGCCAATCATCTTGGCGTTCCAACTACAAGCAGCTGTCGCAAGTAGCAACACACACTCAACTACATTGATCGCTACAAGTACATCGCACTATTTAAACCAGAAAAGTCATCCGTTCTTTCAATAAGTTTTTAAGACTACAAATAGAATCAGAATAATACAATAAACTTTCTAGTCACCATATATTCAACTATATTTCAACATTACACACTCCATATTAATTTTCAATAAACGCTATTATAGTTACATAAAATTACAAAAAGCTTTCTTTCGAAACCTGATGCTACCCTCCTCCTTCCACTATCTACCTCTCGCTCTGATAGTGTGAGTAGTTTTTTTATACATCGGGTTCAATCCCTAACAAAGCTAATGTATAAATATTTAATCAATTGTATTAAGCTTTTAATATTTTTTTAATGAAGTCTTCTATAATTGATTAAATAATTGAAAGGAATGATTATGTAGTTTTTACTTTTGATACTTTTCATTCCAATTCAAATTAATAAATTCATTTACATTAATTTGTAAACTGCATTAATAATTTTGATAGTATAAAGAAAAAACATAACAAAAACTTGTAATATAAAAACTTATCGTATTTCCTTTCCAATATATTAAAAACCTTATTTAAAGGCATATTTCTTTGGAAATTATTATTTAATTTTTTAACAATTAAATACTTGAATATAAATAAAAGAAGAAGAATAATATACAATTTGTATTATAAAAATTTTTTGTTATGATTACAATGATGATTGCAATACAAATATTATAATATAAATAAAATCATTTGAAGTATTTATACTACTTGATAGATTAATTTGAATTTCATTATAGTTTAATAATTTTCAGTAATTTTAAAAAATTTCAAATAATTAATTATATTATTACTTGAATTAAATTACTAATAGTAATATATTATTTGTGAATAGGCTAGACAAATTAATTTATTCATTTAAAAAATGGGAAATAGTATTTTTTAAAATAGTTACCAAAAATTGGACATCTTTTATCGGGACAAAGATCGCTAAAAGTTGTGTCAAAAAACTGCCCAATTTGCTGATTTAATGTGGATACAAACCATTCTCTATCTCTTCGAAAAAAAAGTTTAATATTAATTAATATTATCTGACTATTTTTGTAAGGTGAATTACATTAAAAAAAAAATTCTATCGACACTTTAATGCCATATTATAAAAATCATTTATACTTTTCGAAATGAAGTCAGTATAATTATCTTTTAATATATAAAATCAAATTTTGCTATCCGTGCAATATAAAAGCATTATAATTTGCATAACATTTAAGAAAGAAAAACGATTTGAGTGAACTACTTGTACATGTAGACTGATAATTCTATAAACGCACTTTTAGCATTCAAAAGACTCTTGGAAAGAAACATTTATTTGTTCAATTTTATATTTGCCACTATGAACTCGTGTATGCAAGACAGAATAAAGTAACTTACTGTTCATCGACAAGTCTATCATTGAAGACGCGAAACGTTTCGTGAATCCAAAGCCGAAGAAAAGTTTGTTTTGAGTATTGGTAATCTTTGTGGCTGCGTAGGAGACCTTGGAATATCTATAAAAATAAAGTATGCTTGTTTTGAAAAAAGAATTTCAAATCGTTTTTTATATTTCTAATAATACGTAATATATTTTAAACTGATCAAAGAATAGAGTTTTTATAATTATTTTTGTAAACAAATTACATTTTTTAATTTGATATTCACTTGTGGTTGGTCATTACTTCTAATTTGAACAGAGTTAAATTTAAAAAATTATTTTAATAATTAATTACATTGTTTATATTTTTAAATTCAGTTCATTATATAACTTATATAAATTCTCTATTTTTTACTTAAATTCTTTTTCTATTTCTTTTATGTAAAAATTTTTTGATGAAGATATTTACCAAATTATGATTTATATACATAAATATTAATTCACTATTTATTCAATAAGTTAGGGAAATTATTATCTAATAAAACACAATATTACATTTTTAAATAGATTGTATAGTATTAATTCTATTTTTTTAAAGTTTTCAATTAAATTTTGTTTTTAAAGTTTGTAAAGTTTCTCGTTTTTGCTTGTAAAATATTATGAATATGTATGCATTAGTTTACAATTTCAAAAATTTTATTTGATGAGTCAGAAAAGGTATTTTAAACTTATAATAAATATATACCTAAAACTTTAAAAAGTTATGAAATATCTCAAACAAAATATAAACAGAATTGTGCAAAATGATTGAAGCGGTAACAACTTACTAATTGTTTCATATTTAAGTTAAAAAATAATATTTTCAAAACATTTCAGCAATTTTGAATACAATAATATTACACAACTAATTTAAATAGTTATTTTTATCAACTATATGGTGAACATTTAAAAATATACAGTAAAGATAATTTTTTGCGATTAAACATTGTAAACGAAATCTATTTTTGTTCAATGTTATGTTTGGTTTAAATACTAAATTTTAATAATGATAATAAAAATGTTTTAGTTGAAAGACTTTAATGTTATTTAATTATAATATCTATGATAATAACCTTTGAAATATCTCGTAAATTGAATAAGTAATGCATCTTCATCGGTGTTGGTAGCATGTTGAGAACCACGCTATTATACATGCTTATTGTAGCCATTGTAATATCAGTTGCTATTTAAAAAGAAGATATAAAATGTAACAAAAAAAAATAGATAAATTCTTCTTTAGTTACAACACTTCTTACCGAGGCCCTTGACTTCTTGGTGGAAATCTACTAACTGTTGTTTTAACATTGTACCAAATATTCGTATGATTTGCTTTTCAGCAGGAAACGTCATATTTATGACATTAAATTGAGTTAATAACCTGTTTGTTATTGTGTTTCGTCCTCCACCCGGGGGACCCATTGATGCAATTAATTGCATTTTCTGGATGTATTTTTGACTTTGATTTTGGCGATCATACCTGAAATTATCTTTCATTTTATATTTTTCAAAGTATGTTTTTAATTATGACACTCTTATTTAAAAGAGACATATAAAAATATTTACTTGAAACTACTAATATGTATATGACTGAAAATTTGATATTACAACATTTTTATTTGACAATAACGTTTTTAGTATTACTTCAGCACATCATTTTATTGAATTAAGAACTCAATATTTTATTTCTACATATTTCTGAATAAATATATGTCTATTTACCAAAATCCATAACCTATCCATTGCCGGATAAGTTCAAGAGGCGGTTGGGAACCATAGATATCTTTCATGGGCATATTAAAATCATCCATATAGGTGATCATTGTTTTACCACCCATAGGAACGAAAATCCCTTTAGTACGTTTCTCCACTTTGCTTTCTATAGCGTCCTGGTTGGTAGGTAAGTAAAATATTTAATTTTTAAAACAAGAATAAATTTAAACATATAGTATTAGTACAATATTTTTTATATATCACTTAGATTCTTGAAAACATCTGTATTGGTCTTAAACATTTTATTATTGGCATGTCTTAAAATTTATGGAAACAAATTAAAGTGAATTACAAATATTACATGTACTCTGCCAATAATTTACAAGGAATTTATCTAATACATCTATTGTTGAGCATAAGTATTGATAACGTTTAAATAATTTATGATAGACCAAATAATATTCAAGATTTTTGTGAATATTTTTAAGTAAAGAAACATTAACCGATACCTTAAAATTAGAATTCTACATATTTATGTAGTCATTTAGTTTTGTATTTATTGATATAATAATGTTTTAGCTTGATTATATAAAGTATTTTATTTATACTTTTCTATACTTTCAATTAATTTTATTATTCGTTCAATAATATTTTATTTGATTAGGATATTTATAATATATTTTCGTAAAATTCTGGTGCAATTATAAAATGTATAGTTATAACTTAAATATTTAAAAAATTAATTGTTTTTTTAAATTTATGTTGAAATATATATGGAGAAAGTTTTTTTCTTTTCATTTTTTTAAACAGAATTGAGAAGTATATCATTAGGTAAGATGATTTCATAAATCATTATATTTATATAATTAAAAGTCATTAACTTACTGTAATAATCTATATGATGTATTTTTGTGTATTAAATATAAATATATATATTTTTATTGTTTTACTTTATCATTTTTAAAATATATTAAATCTATAAAAGATATTTTTATTAAATAATTATTTAAAAATTTACTGTTTTGTTTGTATACTTTTCCATTTAAGCATAAAAAGTATTTTTAATTACATATTAAACATATCATTTTATAAATGTAAAATTAAAAATTTCAAATTATTTACATAACTCAATTTTATTAACAATTCCATTATATTAAAAACAACTTGGTCAAATTCTTAAAAAATTGTTCGTTTTTATTTTTTCGAGTAATAATGATAAATTAATTATTTAATATTCATTAAATAAAATGTATATAACTAAAATCGATACTTCTCTTAAATAGAATAAGTTGATTGGTTTTTACAAGTTATTATTTGTTTTTTATTATAAAAGTGCTGAGGAAAATATCAGTAATTAAGTTATCATGTTTAAATATCAGTATATTAAACAAGTAATATAGAAAAATGATTATGTGTAAACTACATTTGTTCAATTATCTTAAAAAGCAAAATATGCTTCTAAACACGTATAAAAAAATCTATATTTAATCTGTATCTTCTACTGTATTACGACAAGTAAAAAAATTATTTAATATATAACATTTGATATAATCGACGAATATTTTAATGATATATAATAATAGTTAATTACAATTATTAAATTAATTATTAATTTATATCGTTTACATGTCTTTCAAATTTAATTAAGTTTTATTACATCTTTTTTAAATTTAAATCATTCTCTTTATATTATTATTATTCAGAAACATTAGGACAGATATTGCCATTATTTCACGTTATCTACTATCACTTAAGTTAAACTCAAAAGAAGTCATTATATAACAAAATTTAGGTAAAATTATATCTTTAAAATAGCGGAATTTAAATAATATCTTTAATATCTCAACTAATAATATTTTTACTAGTCTATTGAAATGTATATATAGTACATCTTATATTTTATATTAGATGTGTTTAAAAGAGAATTAATTATTTAAGAAATTTTCAATAAATCGTTAGATTTTATATCATTAAAACATATAAATTTTATCTTAATAATATAATATATATAAATGTTATATAAATTAATAATTTGAAGTATAAATTGTATAATTTTATTTGGATGATATATAACATTGAATATATCATTACTTTCATTGTAGCCGTCCTCTAATTAACAACTACTCATTACTTTTATCTTTAAATTCTTTGTTCTAAACATTTATTCCTTCGAATAATATAAATAAATTAAAACATCTATTTTTACACAAATAAAATATAAATTTTTAATTTTAATAATAAGTTGATTAGTAACTTTATTTGAAATTACTTTACTGTTTGTACACTTTTTATGTTAAAAACAGTTTCCAAAATTTAATAATTAAGTAAAATATCATAAAATAATTTAATCAGTAATGAAAATATATATATATATATATAATGTAAAAAAATCAAAGAAAAATATCATAAAAATATTTTTAATAAAAGTAAAATAAGGAAAGAATACATATAAAATAATTAAAGAAACAAAAATATCACTAGTATTGAAAAATTAAAAATAAATATGGATGTATAAAGAAATTTATATAAAATTAAGAGGAATCCTAATCTGTATTTGAAAATAAAAATAATTGCATAATTTTTATACAACTTTATTTAATATTTAATATAAATTAAATTAGTTGTTCGGGATTCCGATAGAATCTCGACCGTCGGTACTACCTTTTTGTTTGTAAATTGTTTTCAAAATATTCAAAATGTTTATGATTGCCAGATGTGTCCCGAGAGCCTACGAATAAGATTAGAAAAGTACTTATTTCTAAAAAGTGTTTATTTCTCTCGTCGACGACCTCCGTTTATGACCGTGTTTACTCGGACTGCGCCTCCAGAGATCGACCATAGTCGAATACTATACACGTCCCTTGCAATTCGACTTTAGCAAAAAACAGCTGACGAGACCTTCTACGTACAGTTGCATAAACTGCCACTTTTTAGAGTATTCTTAATGACCGAAAGAAATTGGAGCACAAGAAAACCCTTTCATATATTAGGACAACGGCGCAGCTGCGGTAGCCTCACGGCCCGACGGCCCAGGAGCGCTTCCACCACTACTCCGTCGGCGCGCAGCCCTCCCCCATCTAAAGGGCATTGACATCTTTGGTCAGAGCTCCAATGACAAGAGAAAATTAGTTTCAAACAAACAACATTTCCCACTATCAAGTAGTTGTACGATTAGGCCACCCCTACCCTCAAGGAGCGGGGTGAGACTAATTAGACTCAAAACTAATCAGTGCGGGCACATCGCGTCAGAATCGTCTCAGATATGGAAGGTGAGCATTCAAGTGGTCTCGTGAGAAGACAATCTCAAGTCATCAGCCATCGGGAATAAAAGAGAAGTTTCCATCCCACGCTGATGAAGAATCGCTACATCAACGCTGCACTTCCCTGCTAGCACCTTTGCATCCGACCGCTGTCCGTTACAAGGAGACCGACAAACGCGCATTAATTGTCTCCAAGTTCGACCGGCAGCAAC
>JAPYYT010001575.1:0-38769 GCA_030522565.1 Ceratosolen corneri | reverse complement strand
CTTCTAACTTAATTAAATAATAGATATTTGTTTGCTATAATATGAAATACTTTTATTTTCAGTTACGTTTTTAATTCTATTATTGCAACTCGTTTAAAGACTTTTACTTCTGAGTACTTAAAATTTCATAAATTTCATAAAGTTATATTGTTTTATCTTACTTATCGTTTCGAGACTTTTGTACGGATAATTCAATTCAGACGTTTTTAAAGTAACCGAGTTTATATATTTATTTTAAATATAATTAGATGTGAGCAACTAAAATACACAAGTACAAGTCAATGAAATATTGATTATTATCGAAATATTACAAATTTTATATACATAATTATAATTATATATAAATAATTGGCGTTATAAAAAATATGTTTTATTACTTTTTAAATTCGATTCTCTTAATTGCTACTTCAGGACATATTTGAGGTTACCTTCATAAATGATATCATCGTCTTAATAACTATTTCGTTAAAGTTTAAGTTGAATTCAAATTGATTTATATAGTTACTTTTTACGCTTGGCTTCTATTTAAATTTTAAATATTTATTCTGCCAAAGCGTCATTTACTTTTTAGTAAAACCCTTTTAAGTGAATAATATACTTTTTTATTTATTACATATTTTTTACAAGTTCAATATTTACGAAATACTGTCGGAATCTACATTCTATTAGTGTCCTACATTCAAGCACTTTACGTTATCGAGTACCTGTTAATTGCAAGATATATAAGTTACTATTCTAGAGATTATATGCTGAGTAGCATTGAATAATCGATGTTTTTCTTTTTCCTTTTTCATCTTAACTAAGAATTGTAATAATGTACGATTTATATCTGAGATTTTAATGAATGTACTCGAGTTCAAGTTTGTTAAATTGCAAAAGATAAGAATAAACCAAAAGGGCTTTTGTGAAAAATAAATTCAATTAGTTTTGTTCTACAATTGGAATTCTATAAATGTAAATTTATATCAATGTAAATGTATACGTACGATCTAAGGATTACTGAATAATAATAAATAAATCATCATTTTTAAATTTAAAAAAATTAATTTTTTCAAGAATTCTATTAAAAACATATTTATCAACATATTTAAAAATAATCTATTCATGATTAAAAATCCGTTTTTAAATATTAGACTAAATTAAATCAATAACATTAGACAGAATGAAAATGTCTCAACTTTATAATTTAATCAAGTTGTTAATTTATTTAGCGTATATCATAAATGCTCATTATTAGTTAAAATGAGTTTTGCTTAAAAGCAAATAATGATAACTTAAAAATATGTGAGAACAATTTTCGATCGCCATCATCTATTTAAATAATTGTAATAATATATGTTTACTTACGTAAATAAAAAAAGTTAATAATTTAAATATATTTTTTAAATTACCATTATAATTTTATATTTCAAAATTAAGATTCGTTTAGAGAATAGGGATGATTTTCTAATTATTCTATTTTATGATTATTTATAGTAATAATGTATCTCATCAAATTTCTTTTTAATTATAAGATAGAGAAATGTTTTAATTTAATAACTTTAAAAATTTGCCACAACGGTGTAATCATTTTTAAAATAGTCTGAATATTGCATGACTAATAAATCTACTTGATTTTTTAAAAACTCTCGCCTTTAAATTATGTTACTCAATAGAAGTAAAATTTTAAGTATTTATTATTTATTTCTTTCATTAAATTTCTATAATATATAAATTGTATTTTATATGTTTTATTTGATTGAAACTATATTAATTTTGAAAAGGCAAAAAACAAAAATTGTACAAACTCGTTTTTATATTTCTATATTTCATGCTAGTATATAAAATGCTGTATATTATATATTTCTTTACACTGCTATATACCACATAAATCTTGAACAGTCGTAACTATTTAAATTAAATTGTATCAACATCGTTATTACCTCGCATATTTTATGCTATATATTACATTCATTAAAATATTTTGTAATATCAGAGTAAATAAACCTATACAATAATATCTTTAAATATGAATAGATTGTGATTACGTAGAAATTTTTAAATATCCTAAAATATGTTTGTGGCTACTTAATTTTTTGTTAATATAAAACTTGTTTAGGAAAGCAATAACTGCGAGCCAAAAATGTAGTATGATGTAAATAACATTTATTAACTAGGTTTTGGTGTGTGTGTGTGTGTGTGTGCGTGCGCGTGCGTGCGCGCGTGCGTGCGTGTCAGTATGAAAATATAGAAGAGCATCAAAGATGAAAAGTGAAATGGTTAATGGAAAAGTTCCAAAATCGGAATCCGTAAATCAAAATTTTATTCTCAAATATATTTAAAATTACTTTCATACATTAAAAGTGAAAATAATTCATTAGCAAATAGACAATTTGCTTAAATAAAATAGAATTTAGTGTAACATACTAATTAAAAGTAGTAATTTTGTTGAAAATTATTACACGAGATTTGAATTTAATCACTCTTTAACGTAAAATACGCCAAGCACGTAAGACATTGCATGCAGAAGTTACAATTTACGTGAGAATTTCTACTAAAACTATAACATAACTTCCTTGCAATGGAAAAGTTTGATGTAATAATTCGATCTAATAAATTGCATTTTGTTAAACGAGTCTTTTTCATTCATCTTTGAAATTGAATATTGATCTCATAAGCTAAACTATCTATTTCAAAACCTTTTTACGACAGGTAGCATAAGTACTTTGGAAAAATATATTACAAAGAATATGCTCATTAAAAAATGGAATAGGAATATATTTATACGCCAAACTAATAGTAATTAAAAATGAAAATTAATCTGTTGAAAGAAGATAAAGTTCGTTTTTCTTATTAATTCATGCAAATAATTGATTCCGATACAAAAGCTAACCAATTATTTCATAAGCTGCTAACTGACAAACCATTAATTATAATTTCACTGGATCTCTCTATTTCCATTTTCAAAATTCGACTATCAAGCGATCGTTAAAATAATAGTTGATAAAGGAAGAATTGCATGAGCGTCCAACGACTAGCATTGCTTTCCCAGGCAGGTCAAATAAAATTTAAGCCATTTTCCGCTCAGTTGAAATTTAAATTTAAAAGGTTCTCAAATTAATTATGACGCAGATTCCGGACCGGAGATTGCAGTCATCCCATCTTACGGAGCGAATGGCGCTGGATACGGCAAACGCGATAGCAGCGTTTCATATTGTAACAAGTTACTCACACCAAGAATATCCTTCACTGACGCGACGATAGGTAAGTTGTACAGGCATGTACCGACAGTAGCTTTTATTTGAAATTACAATATCGTGAATGCAAGCTGTAATCGCGGATTCAAGTACGTGCTGTAGATGTAAGCCGTTACTTAAAGTTAAGTGATTTTGTTTACGTAGTCTGGATTTGGAAGATCAATATACTCGAGGCGACAGTAGCTACAATATACCTCTTTATCTCATTGTATCATATTCAAGTTATTTTTATTTATCTTTGTTACAATTATCTTATTGAAATGAATGTATTGATAATGAGTTACAGCATCGTAGTGGCAGGACATTTATTACTTTGTCTTTGTGTATGTTGATTAATAAGCAAATATATATATATATATAATATTAAAAGCCGATATATATATACATATATATATATATATATATATATATATTTATATATTTATATTTATATTTATATTTATATTTATATATATATATATATAATATTAAAAGCCGATATATATATACACATATATATATATATATATAATATTAAAAGCCGATAGCTTATATCTGTTATACTTATCCTTTATTTAAGTATTTATATAAGCCCTCTTGTAGTTGTATTCTTTCTCCCTGTAATCTGCATTGGATAAAACACATTCATATTCTTATTTTCAGTCTTTGAAAAATGTCCAAAACGTGCTTGTTAACATGACTTTCAATTCCGATGACTATTTTTATTTAATACTTTCAAAGCGACAAATTCTTCAGGGACTTTTTACATTTTTCAAGGAAATTTATATTTTACTAACTTGATAAAATCTGCATCTTTTTACTGCCAATTTTTTGCCAAGATCGTAATCCAAAATAATCATGAAATAATATATTTTATTAATCTTAACATTTTTCAATAAAAATTTATAAAAAACAATATTTCATGGATTTTAATGCACGAGATAATTTCAATTTCAAATATAAATCTACATTTTCTTCCTCTCATTAATTCAATTTGGTTAGAAATTATAAAATTATATTTTTAATGCATCTCTTAATACATATATATATATACATATATTTTTGTTTTAATGGAAAATTGTTACTATTATAGAATCAAGATATTACTACTTCAGAATATATTTATTACTTTAGAACCATGAAAAAGCAAACTTTGTAAACATGTAACTTTCTTTATTTGTAATTCAAATTATATATAATTCATTAGAAATTATTTAAAAGATTAAAGTAAATATGCTTTTCTGATATTCAAAATATTTCTACTTTACTAAATTTAATGTTTAAATAAAATAAATTAAATAAAATAAATAGATTAAATTAAATAAAGATGTTGACCTTCTCCCAGTTAATCTATTTAGTTTATTATAATGTATTTTCATAAGGCTTGTCTCAATACGCCTAGCATGCCAAATTCTAATACGAAATTTATTTTCAAACCACTCTCTTATATGAATTTGATTTTGTTTGCATTTAGATGTTTACATTTTCCATCATTATTATTTTCAAACAGTTTGTTTTTTTATATTATTCAATAAAATGGTCTGAAGAATTGCATTGAACTGTTAATTAGCATATAGGAAAACTCTTGCTAACTTAAAGAATATAAAAAAACAAAAGAACATATTACCTATTACATAATTCATTACAGTGTATCCGTGCATAGGTTTATCGACAAGATTAAAACACAAGGGATAGGCAATTGTATTTTCTACTCGTCATTGCATGGCGAACATTTCTTTTTTCTATAACATTGGAACACTTTTAGCATACGCAATTTCTTGCTGCAGAATCAAGTTTCTACCAACACTGCATTCTGAATTAAATTTATCTGATTTTTATCTCCAATTAAATGTAAACATTACAACAAATCGATCTTCTCATGTAGTACAAGTAATCGTTTAAACTTTTACTGTAAATTGCTTATTCCCAAGCATAATCTATTATACTCCCTTTCTTTAGTACTTGCATAAAATTGATTGATTACTCGTGTGTGTTGTTATCGTTGTTCACTGGTTGTTATCTTTTTTTGGATAGTTTTCTTTTTTTATTCGTCGTAGTTTAAAGCCGACTTACATCTGATACTTTCAGTCTATAATTATTTTATATAGTTTTTATTTGTTCGTAAAGATTCGTAAATCTCATGCACTAATGTTACGTTATAATCCAACATTAAGTCTGAAACAGGAGTCAATTTTTGTAAATCTGAAAAATATTACAGGGTCAATTGGACCTCCGAATTTACTTATTGATGATAAGTCAGGTAGAGAAAAATAATACAATTTAACAGCAACGTACTGTATGATTGTGACGATTGAATATAAATAATATAAAAATATAAAAAATATAAAAATAACTTGATACCTTTTGATTAAGTAGTCCTAAGATTTCATTCAACGGCATTTTAAAGTCGATTAAATGAATATTTGTTTCAAATTGTCTTCTAATAGGAAATTACTATTATTATTATCAGCTGTTAACAGAATTTTTAAAATATTTAAAAATATCAATTTAAATTAAAAGAAATAGACATTCCTGATTCGATATCAATGTTAATTTGTGTTTAATTTACTTTATTCTTGTAATTATGTTAGTATACTAAATGTTACATTTAACATGAAAATAACTTATTAATTTCAACTACTTTGCGTATTTAACAATTTACAGTAACTAATGCAAAAAAATTTTGTCTATATACATAAAATTTAGAACATATTTTTAAGTAATTTCATATAATACTAAATTCTTACTCAAAAATATTTCCTATTAAATTAAACAAATAAATATACACAGCTTAGGGCATACAATTTTCTTGATGAATTTTCTTATATAATATTGCTTTAGTAAATATCCTTAAAGTTTCAAAAGAGATTATTGCCAAAATATAATGCAATTCTGTTTTATATTCATTAAAAACAAACAAATATCTCCATATCCATTAATAAAAACCTGATATAATTGAAATTTTTTCTGTTATATTATTCTATTATTATATTGTTATGTTAAATTTATATTGTTTTTAAATTGCATGGGCTCTTATTTAACCCACTAGTAATTAAACTATTCTTTTATACAGCAAATCAGAAATTTTTTTGAACGAGTTTTGAAAAACAAAAATAAATCGTGTACAATGTATTACAAAATAAAGATAGGAATTTTCAATACAAAATACATGAAACAATTTTTTGAATAATCAGAGTAAACACGTTTATGTTTCAACAGTATGATACATCTTGCATTTCCATTGTACATTAAATTAAAAAATTAAATATAATTCAAAAAATGAACAAACCATTAATTATTAAAAATATTGTTAATTATTAAGTAAATCTTATTACTGTTTTCAATGTGAAAACTGAAAACGACTCATTAATAATATTTAATTATTTTGACAGATGCGAATGAAAATGACATTTTTGTAGTAATATCGTAAGTTTATATTTATGTATATAAAACATGAAAATAAAACATGGAAAAATAAAGATTTGTATTGGAATTGTTAAAGCATTAGAGTAGAACTGTCATAAATAATTTTAGTTCAAGATTAAATTTAAAAAATTTATGACAAAAAATTTATATAATTATAAAGCATTTAAGAAAATTTTACAGTATATTTTAGAAACAAATAAAGGGAATACATAAATACTTTATTTAAATTTTAGATAACAATAATTATTTAGAAGCCTTTAATGAAAAAATATACTTTATAATATAGTTAGAGTATCAAATCAATTTATGAATATTCTACTAGTAAAGAATTAGAGAATTTAAATATTTTAATTTCTCGTGCTTTTAATATAAATAATACCTATATATTTGTATTATTTATATAATAAATATAAAACAAGAAATAATTAGCTTTCAATCAATAAATTTGATGAATTAAGTAATAAAATATGAGTATGCATTAAATAGAAATTTTGAATGTCAAAACAAAATAAAAGAGTATTTTTACTGTTGCTGTATTGGAAATAAAAGTTTGAATGTGGTAGAAGGCGACAAGATTTCACAAGTAGTAGAAATCACGATAGTCACGAACTGGCGATACCATACAAGAGTTCTCTTAGCCAGAAAAGTCATACGTATAATCAGCAATTTCTTTATTATAATAGAGAGTAACAAAATAAAAGCTTCTATTCTTATATAATTCTGAGCTGCTAACTACTTAATAATAATGTGCATTTAAAATTCTCATCCGATATAGTATAATGTAATCTATCAGTTTATTGACATTATGTTGAACTTAATAAAGCATTCGCCACTTGATGTAGACGATCAAACAAATGAGATAATTACATAGCTAAAACAACAAGTATTTTATTTTTCCACATTTACTGTTAAATCCAACGTCTCGCTTAAATTGAGCTCTGAGAATTAAGTGCCAAATTATGAAATAACAAGCTCGCAGATTTTTCATTAAAATTTGCTTCCAAGAATAACTACTAATATAATTGTTACTTCTAATGCTTGATTAGAAGTTCGTAATTTATGTATATAGTTGTACATTAATATATTTATGATTATATATATATAGTATATACCATAATATACTTATGATAAATATATATAGAATATTATGCACATTGTAATGATAGTAAGTTCAAAGTCCAATAAATAATAAAATATCCGATAAATATTATCAGTGTCTGATTAAATTGATTAAAATTTTAATCGAATTTAAAATATCTCTGACAACTAGAGAGTATTTAACATGGACTAATAATAAATGATTAAGAATTGAAATTCTTTATAAAACTTTAATTAATAAAAGCAGTAAGTACATCAATCTATTGTAAATTTATAGAAATAATCTTTTTCCAGAATAATAATTCATTTATACTCAAAATTTTGACTGGTAACAATAGTTTTTTCTGCAGTTTATACTTAATAAAGAAATTACTGTATATATCCATTGCATGTGTGTTATTAAAGTCTCCATTAAAATCTTTTAGAAAATACAGAGCTATAAAGATATTTTTATGAAGTTTGCATGTTTACTGTATTTTAATTTTGTCCATTTAAAAAATAAAAAGATCCAAATTAATAATAAACTTAACGCTGAACTATCTTTAAATGAACCTATTACAAAAATTCTGTTGGAGTAAGTTAATTAAAAAATTCTATTTTATTTAAGCTTTTTAAAATTACAATTGATACGGATAGAAATTTATAAAGCATATTCGAAATATTTATTAAAATATTTATTATCGTCGAAATTGTTGTTATAACTTGGTTTTAACTATATTTTTTCTTACAATGAATCATGTATAAAATATTTTTGCACCAATGATTTTATTATTGAGGGAAAATTAGTCGTCTATAATGTCATTATATAAAAAGTATAATTATTTAATCAATCACCTTTCTCAATTTTTTACGCACTCTTCAAAAATTGTACTCTTAGCAGTTCTTTAAAAAAAAATTTATGTTATTTTAAATTAACGCGATACACAAAGCTTACGAAGTATATTGAAAGTAGAGTAAAAATATTAATATTTTTATTTTAATACTTAATGTATCATGTGTCATAATAATATCTTATAAATTTTCATATCCGTTCTTACAACCTTATTGAATTTATAAAATATTATATCATTATACAAAGTTTCGGACAAATATATATGTGCTAGCTGTAAAAGTCTTTGGAAGAAAAATGATCGTTTCAATTTGAATTGTTATAATACCTCTTTCGATAATAGTACGTGAAGATTTTGCGAATGTATATGCATTTTAGTAATTATATAAATAAAAGTGTATCTATCAGATGATGCGTGACTGCAGAAAGGCAGTGGATTTAAGTTCTCTAAAAATGGAAGCATTTTTTTTTATTAGAGCGTTGACGGGTGTATGATCGGTATAACAGAATTCACTACGACGATATAGTACCTCTCCTTTAAATGTATTAAAAATAAGCGTAAAATACAATAAAAAAACAAAAATAGTGAAATCAGGAACAATTCAACGATTAAGATTTAAATTAAATTTAAATGTCGACTTTTGCTATGTGGAGCTTCTGATGATATCCGTTTTTAAAGGCGCGTAAAAACTTGTGATATTATTTGTAAATAGGTAGACGAAACTAAGGTAAATACACTTAACGTTAGAGCGTGCATTTAAGTAGGCGCTTTAAAAAACCAACACACTTTTAAGACACGGCCTTACTCGAGTCAACAAAAATAGTAATGAAAATGTAAAGAAAGCATGTCCTTGGTGTTGCGAGTAAGTGCAAGTAGATCGAGAAAGTCTGTAAAATACGAGAGTCAAAACGTCCCTATTTTTACAGTATTCTCATAAAAATAGATTGTTCGGCGATCTATAATGTTCTCTCAATAAATAAGCCCTGCTTTTATGCCCCCATTATAAAAAGTTACATTAAAGTGCTGATGTCAATGATGGCCGAGATTCAAGCACGATTATTGAGATCAACATGACTTTGTAGGTGTGGAGCGGCGCGTCTCGGACATCGGGCCGAACTACCGAGAGGGCAAGGAATCGTCGGACCGCATTTCCAGCAGATTCAGCACCTGCAGCATTGGCGGCTCCCAGCCCCTGACAAGACTGGCGAGGTTGCTGAACCAGCGGACCAGCTTCACGCCCAGCGAAGACATACCCAGGCGCTTATCCTGGGAGAGGTGAGCTAATCTTCAATTTGTAAATGAACGGAGGAGGCTCTTTTGTGCATGACATCTAAGAGTATGTAATAAAGATGGACAGAGTCCAACTGTGCGTCCCATTACATTCCAATATCCTTTATGCGCTTATTGGGGCAGCCCACAATGATGATGCTTAAATCGAGTCGATCGCGATCCGATCGCTGGTGGTGATGGGGCAAAGGAATAAATGGGAGAAGAATGCTTCGGTATTTCACTGATCAACCGCTAGCATTTATTGTTTTTTTAAGCTAATTAGCACTGCTAGCGTAATTTTTTAAATCTCGCTGCTTTGAAAAGCGAAACAGAATAGCGATTTGATGTTTATGGGACATTTCAGTAACATTGAAATGATTTGATGTCTTCATAAACAGTTATTGATTTACAGTCGATCTGACATTACGACTGTTGAAGGCCTGAATTTGGACTTTAGCCACGCGAACTTTGAGTTTGATACGCGGCTTAGACAACAAGTTAAAATTTTCGATATTATAAATTTCCATATCATATAATTTATGTGTTCTAAAATTAAGTTCTAAGGAACTAACCAGGAAAGTTACTAAAAACCGCTAATTTTACTTTGACAATATGATTTTTTTTTAATATGACTCCAGATATAGAATCTACGTCATCAAAAATTTATGAACAGAAATATATACACATATGTTTTTAATAATTATGTATGTTTTAATTTTATTTATAAACAAATTTTATATGACTCGTACAAACCTCATTATAATATATGCAATTAGAAAATTTGCTTCAATGACATAATAATTAATATATATACAAAATAACTTAAAAAGAAAATCTAATAGAATTCTTTTTTTCTTTACTCAAGGATAAAAAATTATTTTCAATGTCTGAATAATTCATAAATATTATAAGCTCATATTGTTATAAAATAGAATAAAAAATTATTATCTATATGAAGTTTTTATTATTATTGCCTTTAAAATGCTTTTTTTTATTCAAATAAATAATTGAAAAAATAATAAAAATTGATAAAATTATTGAAAATCTAACTAAACCACGCCAAAATATATATATAATAAATTATAACAAATATTTTTTTATAAATATGAGCATTATTTTTAAATATTACATTTGTAACTGAACTATGTTTAGATGAAATTGAAAATATGATATAATAACGAATATAATTAACGAATTTATATAATATAATATAATAAAAGAATTCTATAATAAGATGATGTAATAACTCAACAATAAATCGTTGAACATTGTTTTGATTTAACATATTGCAAGCAACATGATAATCAGAAGAAAATTCTGTATAATTACATGTAACTTGTAGTAATTGATACTTAATATTTGAAAAGTAATAAATAAATAATATACTTTGCTAGAAAAGAGTATATATATATATATATATATATCTTATAGTGTTACAAAGAACTATAGGTTACAGAGGCCTACGAAAGAATTAAAATAACTTTATAAATATAAAATCTGCTTATAATATACAATTTGATGACATAATTTGAAGAGGACAGGATTAAAATGAAAATTGATAAAAAATTTTTTATCAGAAAATTTTTTTTTTTCTTTCTTTCTGTTGGACTATGAAAATATAATGGTCAATTCGTAAAAAGAAAAGTTATAAAAAGAAGGAAAATTTTAAGGAAACATTTAAAAAAATATTTGCTAAGTCTTGATTTAGAGTTTTATATTCAAAAATTTTTAGTCTTCTTTCTAAAACTTCAAAAGTAATTTTGATTGGCGAATTAAAATAGTCAAAAATTTATGAATTTAAAAAGGATGATAATATACATTTTATAGTTTGCAGAATTAAAATTTTAAATTCAATTTTCTCCAGGCATTTTGTTAGAAATTAAAAACAATTAATAATAATAATGATATCTTTAATATGCAAAGCTTTTTTAAAATGTAAAGAAGCTAAATATCAATTAAATTAGTCATTAATTCTATAATATAACTGTTTATATTTTTACGTAAGTCTATTTCGAATTTTATTTGCTTCAACGATAAAATAAAAATAGAATAGAGAAATAATAAAAATGCTATATATAGTTTATTATATGTATAATTTGAAATCGAAGAAGCTCAATTATGTAAAATTTGATTTTTATATATAAAATAGTGTAGATGATTATAAAATCAATTTGTTAACTAATATGATTTTAATCGAAATTCAATACACGTTATGTATTTAATTTATCTTCGTTATTTGTACGAAATTTTTATTTAATTACGTTATTTATGCATTTAATATGTTTAATTATCATTTTATTAATTGATTAAAATATTTTAATTATATTAGAATATGCATTTAAGGTTTTGTGTGTGTGTGTGTGTGTGTGCGTGTGTGTGTGTGTGTGTGTGTGTTGTATCTATGTATATATGCATGCATGTATGTATGTTTGTGTGCATGCATATGTATAATTATTTTTTATTTATATATTTATTATTATTATGTGTCAAATATATAATTATATATAAATATTATTATTATTTGAAAACAATTTTTAATTTTCAGAAATAACTAATGTAATTATTAAAAATTCAAAATATAATTTAAAAATTTTTTAATACATTTTAATAGATTATTTCAAATTTCTGTAAACTTATTTTAATATTGTATATCCAATTACTATTTATAAGATATCAGTTATCTTCCTTTAAGTTTCCTTTTATAAATTATGTTAAATCAATTGCTTACGATAGTGGAAAGAAATATCTTTTATTTGTTTGCCTGAGGGTATATTGAAATGGCATATAGGTGTATGTTTGTAATTTGATAACATTTAACACCGAATGTAAATATTATTTGGCTTGAAAAGAAAAAAATTGAAAATCAACTTGATTTTTTAAAAACAAATACAGTATCTGTAATGCTTTTTTTGTTATGCTTTATGTATAATTCCAAAAATATCTAAACAGTAAAATTTATCAATAAAAATGTGTGTCAAATTTTGAATATTAATATTAACTTATTTTAAAACATATATTTGATGTTATATTAATTTTTCGTGCACTACTTACATAAAATTATCAAGATAAATCAGAAAAGCACATAATATTGTAAGCTCTGAATATAATTTCGCTTTAAATTCAGTCACATTACGTATACTTATTATATGTTTTAAAAATGCACGTGTCTCTCAACCACTATAATACTCACATGCCTATAAGTTGAATAAAAATGACATTTATATTGTATTGCAATAATAAAAATAAAAAGTGAGAGAAAAACTTTTATTTATCGTGGCATCTAGTTATTTAACAACTATAATTTATTGAAATAAAGCAATCAAAACTTTAAAAATTCTATTCGCAATAAAATAATATATCATAGTATCTAAGTAAAGAAATTTAATGTTAAAATGTATAATATATTAAATTTTATTGTCTAGAATAGAAAACCCTTTAAAAATAACGATAAATTTCAACAAAAACAAAAGTATGCTTTTTGAATCGCATGACTTTCCGACAGGAGGTTATTCATTTTTTTTTATTTTGACAATTATACTTGTTTATTTACTCAAGTCACATATTGTTTAAACGTTTTTGATAAATTTCGTATATTTTCGCCATTTAAAATTACGCAATCCATAAAAGATCATATTCCTTCAAGATCAATTATTTTTTAAAGTAAAAATATGCATTTATTTTATTATTAAAATTTTATTTTTCAAATAATGAAAATATAGGGATTTATGAACAGACATGGAAACTTAGTGGTTCATCTCAGTTAAGTAGGGGAAGGGAGAACGTAGTCCAAAAATAGATCTATTTCCGAGAATATATCTCTTCTACACTCTGAAGCCAGTTTTATATCGAAGTACATCGTATTGTGTTACAATTTCAAAAATATTATTAATTATAATAATATCTGTATCTTATAAAAATTTTAGATTACACTGCTTTTCTCCATTTAGTAAAAGAATACTAAATTTAAAAAAAAAGTATTTAAAATCGTATATGTACAATTAATTTCAGCTGACACTTTATAAGAATATACAATTACTACATCAATTACCAATAAGTTCTACTAAAATAATTTTATTTCAATATGTTATCAAATATTACATATTCAAAATTTCAAAATAATCTACTATAATTTATTTTTTAGTACTTCATAAAAATTTTTATTTAATAATGTTTATTATATTATTTACTTTTTTTTAAATCTAATATTATGCACAATTTTTTAAGGAATAATATTAATTGTTATAAATATATTTACTTGTATATTTGCAAGCATATATTTACTTGCAAGCAATATATAATTACAACTAACTGTTATAATTTAAATAGGCTTATTTTATGACAGAATTTAATAAAATAAAGGAGTTTAATAAAAAAATTTATTTAAAATGAATTTTAACATATATTATTATTATTATCGTTTAGGTACTAAAAATATTTAAATAATTTACAAACATTTTTTTTTTAATATCAATAGTAATTTCAATATTTTTATTAAAAAAAATAAATAAAAAGTATCTATGTAAAACTACATAATAAACTCGATAATCGATTAAAATTGATTGTATAAATATAAAAAATCTATATCCTTATTTAAGATTGAATTAGTTTTAAAAGATTAAATAAAATTGTCTTAAATATGAAATTAAATTTTAAAAATCTGCTCTAAAATTAAAAAATATATTTTATATGCACGTTTGTAGTAAATAAATTTTGTAACGAATACCAGTTAACAAGAATTGACAAATTGTCAAATTAATTACATCAATGTTTTTATTCTAATTCAATTTATAATAGTCAAATTAATAATAAATAATATAAGCGATAAAAATTAAGGTAATAAGATAAATGCTCATCCCTTATAGACTAAAAGCAAAATAATGCTCTTAAATCTTTTATTTTTTTATCTATAAATAAATGAAATAAATGGCAATGTTCGTTAAATATATAAAATAAATTGAATAGAGACACTCCACAATTAGCTGTAACAATTTAATAAGAAAATTTTTAAAGAAATTATGCAAAAATATGTCTTCGCCACCTGTTAATTAGCCAACATTAATTAAATAAATAGCGGATAAATAGCGAATAATTAATATATAAACTACTAATCCCGAATTACTTGTACTCGATAACAAAGGTTTAAATGGTGCTCATCTTCTTCCAAATCAATGCATCCAACGAACAATGTAATCGGACCATATATCCGGGATCATATACATTCCACCCGAAAATCCCTTCAATTTTTAGTAAAACAAGGCAAGAGCGCCAAGCCACCAGATTTCATTTCTTCCAATAATAATAACTCATCAGGTATAGCAAATTGTTCCGTCCGTCATAATCCCGAGTTAATAATCAAACTCGGCAGCCTGCATAAGCGGCAAAGTGGACGACCCCTTCGATCCCAAAAGACTCCCGCCACCCCCAGCACTTGGCGCCATAAACTCACGGAGCTCCGGGCTCCTCCTGAACCACTAACCGACTAAACCAAAGACCACTTGTTCTCAGGCGCGAGTGCAGCAGTACGAGCTCATGTCTGCCCCGCAGCAGCAGCATCGACAGCGTGGCCGAGTGGAGCCTCGTTGTTGGCACTTCGGATATTCGCGGCGGCTCCTATGGCCTTGGCTCGAGCTCCAGTTCTGGGAGCACCTACGCCCTCTACGTGGAACAGCAGCAGCAACAACAGCCGCCGCCCCGCCGGAGTCCGAGTCCACTGCTGGGTTCGAGGTCCGAGCGGTTGAGCCTCGTATCGCCGAGCATCGGCCGGAGGGTCAAGGGTCACAGGGCCGTCCTTGGTGAGTTGCGAAACCGGCCTTTAGAGGTTCGTCCGAGAAAAGCACCCACCGCTGGCAGCTCTTCCTCCGAGTTACGAGGCAAAAAATCTTATTAATAGGTGACCGGCGCCGCTTGTTTGCCGTACCTGGATTATAGCGAAACATATGTCTTTAATGAATAATGAAAAGTGAGCGAAAATTTGGAGAGATTCTCAAGTGGGCGGAAAGGCACGGGACTATCAAATCCCGATCTTGATAAGCGGACTGCTAGAGTGTTTCGTGTTTACTTAGGGAGAAAGCCCTCAGCTACGTCAAAATACTTTTATTTTATGGACTGAGCCGGGGGATGGTTTAACGAGAGCTCGATTTTTGGCTGTGTTTATGTGCACGTGCATGAGCAATTTAAAGAATTTTCTTCGTACACAATAAATTTATGGGTGACGTCGCAGAAATATTGGGATCGCGGCAACGAAGAGGGAATATGACGGAAGTTACATGTAAATATTTGCGCGTTCACGCCTAGACGTATGCTTGGTGCTTCCTTCTGGAGCAGAATATAATCCCAAGTGGTGAGAAAAAGGGATGACAAAACCAATTAGCGTTTGTCACTGTCATCGTACTCTCGAATGATCGTTAAATTCATTTGGAATTGACAGTAATGCGTTCAGTAGATAATGATGTAAAGAAATGTGCAGCATTGTTATTGTATTTGGAGGTCTCGATTAAAAATAATTTCTAATATACTAAAACTGAAATAATTTTAAAGAAAGATCTAATCTGCACATAAATCATATTCTCCTTTATTTTACATAGGCCATAAAGAGCAGAATTTATAAAACAAAAAAAAAAACACTATGATGACTAAGAAACTTCAGGTATTAAAAAGTTTATATCAGTAAAGTACATTTACTTTTATATAAATTGCTCTAACTAAAAGCATCTCCATTTTTTACTCCATTCGCGGAAAAATATAACTTTCCATTCCTCGTCAAAGCCCAAAAATATACTTATGAAACACTTACACATGTTTTTGTTTATTATCAGCGTGGCACAATTATTCACGTGATAACTTGTTTTTATAATAAAAAGATAAGTGAAAGCGATAAACAAAGAGATAGGTAAGTATTCATTTCAAACAAATATTACTTTACCTTTTAATGTAAATTTCAAAATTATATAAATTTTTTACTTTTAATTTTAACTAATAAGCCAAATTATTTCAATACCATATAGTTTTTTTATTATGTTAATTCAGAATCAACTTTTTAATAATTCTATATGCCTTTTATAATATAAAAAAATGCGTACGAAATAGTCAATTATAATTAAAAGAAATATATTTACAATAATACGGTATATTATAAAATTATTAATTTTGGCAAATTAAAAAATTATTAATATTAAAAGTTTTAATCGATTACATACAAATATATTGCAATTAATATTTAAAATTATATTTAATGATGATTAACTAGATTAAGATGTTACAACTCGAATTTAATTATGATTATTATAATATAATTATACTTATAATTATACCTATTTAACAAATATGAATAATACTTACAAAATTTAATAAATTAATAAACATCACCATATAATTAAAGTTAAAATTTTTATAGCAAAAATGTTTAAAAATATATTAAATAATATTAATAAGTAAAAGTATCAGGTATCTCTGTTCTTCCAGAAACTTAAAAATTAAAAAAGATTTATTAACATACTTTCATAATTATTATTCACAATATTATATGTTATTCTAAAGTTACTGAAACACTACACAATTATTATATACTTTCTACCAAACACATTGAAGCAAATGTAAAAATAATCTGTTTATCTATATATCACAATTACACCCACTAATTACATAATAATTATTCATTAAATACGAATAAATTATATAGTTTTCAATTACTAAGAGCAAAATTTCAATCGATGAATTTCTTCAACCAGAAACAGAATTGAAAATTATCACAGTGCATTTTAGTATTAAAGGAATTTATATTATTACGTGCTTTAAGGAAATTTCATGCATTATTGAAATATTTTTGAAATATCTGTGTACTTCTTCGACTTGCTTTATGCATTAAATGGCAATTTATTTTTAGAAACTTATTTAATTTGTACAACGGCAAGAAGATATTGACTGGCTCGTATTATCCTTAGTATTTTATTCTTATATTGACTCTTACAATTTAATGTTTAGTTAAATTTATCGTTGAATATACAATATTAAATAAATGTAGATATATAAATGCGTTTATTTTTTTATTTTTAATTGTTTATATAATAAACAACATTCGTAATTTTTATCAATTGATAAAACATATATTTATATTATATTTAACTGATTTCATTTTTTTGTTTTTTTTTTGTTTCTTTTTTTGTAAAGAGACATAAAAATTTGTGCAATATTAAGAAATAAAAGTTTGTACTATCAAATTGGATTAAAATAATCATAAAAACAAATAATTATATTGTTTTAACACCTTATATTTTCTCATTTTCAACGTAAAAAAGCGAAATAAAATTTTTTAAATTAACAAATTTATTTGTATACATATGTATTTATTTAAGGCTAAAACTCTTTTCAATCATGCAATAATTTAAAAGTACAAATTGACGTATTTACAATATTTATTATTTGATTAAAAACAATTTTAGAAGCATAAACATTTATACTTCTAAACGAAAGACTATTTCGTGAATTTTGCTTCAGTCGTTTCACCTCGTTCAATTTACTTTAACGCACACTTCCCACATAAATTAAAAAATAAAATTCTGAAAGTTATTTCAAATTATAATCATAGTTAACCTTAAATAGAACTTTTAATTGTGACATAAAGAAAAGTCTTGTAGAAAGTATTGACTCAATTATTGAGTATGCTATTCATTAGGATCATAATAATTTTATAAGGAAAATCAAATATTTTTAAATAAGATTATAATTCTTTTTTTACAGATTTTTTATCTTCTTTGTCTACTAATTGCAGTATTTTATTGCTCTATTTTACACAAATATTTAATTATATTAAATTACAGGGTCAGTCTATTCCTTTAAATTACGGGACTATCTGAAATTAAATAATGATCTTTAACTGTTTGCTCTTGTTCCTCCAACGAATTTATCATTACTTTTAAATCAATTTTTTATCTCTAAAGAAATACCATATGAAAGTACGTTTTACCAATTTAATACTTTATTCCCCATCTGCCTATTACGTATAATATACATATATTAAAGTTTACATAATCAAGTTTATTGAATTAAATTCAGTTACACAATTAAAGCCACATTGTTTAGTACTTCATTTTTAACTTTTCATTGAAAATATTTATTAAGAAATTATTTTTGTGGCTTAATTTAATAATATGTTTACGCGTCGACTTTAACTTATTTTATTCGAGATAAGAAAAATACCTAAAGTTTATTATAAATTCAATAGATTCCACTTAGAAACATCTGTAATTTACAGAAATGGCGTGACAAGTTAGTTCGATCGGTCATTCGTCGTATCATTATATTCATAAGCCGATTTTCCATTTCCAAGATGAATGTTCGTATAAACTCTGAATGGTTGGAGTTTATAATTTATGAGCCTAAAAATAAAATAACTATAAAAATATCTTCATTGACAGCAGAATACATTTGTACAATTATAAAGTAATAGGTATGCTTGACATTATATATAGAAAAATAATGGCTAATTAGACATGGATCTTGTTAAATATGAAAATTAAGGCGAAATGTATGACCTGATAAAATTCACATGCTATAGGGATTCATTACATTTCAAATACCAGCTGTCACGAGTCATAAATCATTTAGGATGTAGTATTGGCACCATTGTTTTTTTTTTTCAGGGTAGCGGTTTTATCGATATTCTCGGCGTTCCATTTGTTTCTTTTCGCTTGTCGATTACGGGCCGCTGGCAATCGCACATTTAACTTTTTCTGCGTTGAAATTTAAAGGAAAGAAAATATCGAACTATCGACTCTTCTTATCGGACCGATTTAAATTACGAACGGCTTTGAATCGTAGCTCTAACTTTACTTTCTTCCGATTTAATTTTTAAGCGAAAAAATAAAAGGCTATTGAAATACGATTCGTCCCTTATTTTGGAGTTTTGAAAGTATTAAATTGTGTTATATTCTGTATTACTAATACATCTATCATATTGCGACGATTTTATTAATAGAACGGTTGTTCGATGTAACATTTCACGCACCTCGATATGCTATAATATTTACAGATTATTCTTACATACTTTTGAAACAAGGAAAAAATAAACAAATCATTTGGAAGTACTCTCTACATTTTATCTCATGATATTTGTATCTGCTTTAACATTTGAGACTGACAGCAAGCATCTGTTTAACAAAGAGAAATAATAGAGAAAAAATACTTCCTTCTGTCAACAAGCCACAAACTTGATTAAACCTCAATAATGAAAAAGTCCGACTATCCTTTATCAATAAGTTTTAAATATGTACGATTACTATCAGCAGTTGAAATTTAAATTATTTGAAATTATTGAAATTATAAGAGTACCGTAACATTGATATCTATCTATATCTAATGTTCTAAAATAATTTTCTAAAATATTAATGAAAATTTTAACTCTATCTCAATTTTTTTATTTAACCAAAAAGACACTAAAATGATACGAAAAGCGAGATCGTAAGTTATTCGAGAAAACGTGTTTGCTTTCCAAAGTACGTCGAGACAGGAAGTGTACTTCAACCGTAAATTCATTAGAACTGTAGGACTGTTAGCAAGCCATTAAAAATGCTTACAACAATTGCATTCTATACAAGATACAGGAAGAGCATCGATTGCTGAACAAAGAGACAATATTGAATTAATTAATTCAATACAGGAAAGTGCAAGACAGCTAATTTTACGGCTCGTAAACTTTAGTTGGAAGAGCGTATCGTGATAAGGCAAGGGCTTATGACACGGCCAGTCATGCCATTTTTCTCCGATTTTAACAACTTGTCAGCCTTTTTTCTATTTAATAATATGATCATTATGTCCTTTTTTAATGATTCAATAAGATAAGAGGCTCAAATTCTGCCTGCTAACATGCTGTATTTACAAGACAGAAATATATAAATACATTTAGCAATATTGGATATTCGCAAGATAATTTAGTCGTAGCAATTGTTTTGACAATTAATATCGCGTACTGATTTTTCACCACGTACATACGCAAACACAAAATATCCACAAAAGTGCGCATCGTAAAACAAATGTAGAAATTTAGAGCGCAATTGTTATTATGCTCAACTCTCGATGAAATGAATAGCAGTGGGGAAGCAACATTTTTTCACTTCAAACGTATCAACGATATCGACTACGCGAACATTTTATTCAATACAATCTCTTCTCCAAAGTTTGTCCGAACAAGAATAATCATAATATCACAAAAACACAAGAATTACGTTCCGCTCAAGAGGCACCCCAAATAATACGCAGACCAACTACCGATACGTTGCCAACAATAATCTGCCCTCACAGCTCCTTTCGAGAAGTTCCCGGGCGTCCTGAGAGCCGATTCCTTGTCGAGCTCGCGTCTAGTTCGAGCCGGGAGGGCTCGGATTCGCGGAGTAGGAGGACGACAGGTGCGGGCCTCGGCCAATCGGCTCGCTCACTTTGTTTGGCTCGGGATCGCGCGGGTGGGAGTGGAGAGGCCCTGGCCGACGGCGTCGCGCCAGTCGACGGCTGGCGATCATCGCGACCGATGATCCACGCGTGTTCGCGATCCCGGTGACGGGAACACAAAGAAGATGCTACTTAGGCGGGAACATTCGAATGGTGCTAGGGAAACCGGTTCGGCAAGGAGCGCCCATTAGTGGCCAGCCGGAAGGAAGCCACCGAGGTGGCTCGTCTCCACGTCCCTTTCAACCACGGATCGCAAAAGGCAATATACGCTACAGCGCCACGCATGGAAGAAAACCGCGTGCTTGGGTGCGTAGGAACCTTTTTCAATGGGACGCCCTTCTTATGTCCTAACCTTATCCCCATATCCTTGGTCCAAAACATCCTTATCATCATCATCATCGTCAACCTCCTCCTCCTCCTCCTCCTCCGCCTTCACCTCATCCTCATCATTCTCATCCTCCTCATCATCCTCCCTCGCGTCCTCCCGCCGCAGCCACCTCTCACCCCCCACCACGCCTCTCTTCTCATGCCTTTTACGCGACTCGAGGATCGTCTTGTGTGCATCATTGCATTCTGTGTGGATTAGCCTCCGGTGGGCTTGGCGATATGTTTTTTGCCTTGATACTTTGAAGGGACGGAGTTTCATATTGCAATAGATAAGCAAACTGAGATTATGAGTTATTCCGTGTGGTGCCGTTTGATTGGGCAGGGAGATACCGAATTTATTTGCCCTCTGCTTCCTTTTATGATTATATAATTAATGAATATCAAGGGCGTTTTGATAATTATTTCTAACAAACCTAATTTCTTCTATTGCACGTCTATTATTTATGAAAATCGGCCGTAATGTTATATTTATTATCTACGTGTATTTCCAAATTAATTAATTAAAAATATATGTTAATATGCAAATTAAACAAGCATTATTTCTCCAGTCCAAAAGATTACAATTTCTTCTGAATTATAAAATTATTAAATAAAATGGCTATTATAACATTCAAGCCAATGTTATAATACAGGAAAATATTTTTCAATACTGGCTAGCAGTGTACATAGATACATTCACCGTGCTTAAAAGTACTTGTAAAAAATTATTAAAATGAGCCACTCATTTTTCTTAATCTATTAGTCTGCGCTAACTACTATGAAATACCCGTTTTAAATAAAAATAAATTTTAAAAAGACTAAAAATAAAAACGATATCTTTCTTATAACATTTCTTTTATAGATTTTTGCGTAAGGATCTTTATTAAATACGAACATTAAATTTCTGTCCTTTCATTCTAACAGTTCTTTTTATATATTTGTTATTTTTTATTTATCATTCAAATGTAAATCCTGTAAAGATCATTTTTATGAATAATTGAGCAATAATTTACTGAATATAGGTTTTTTCGTTAAATGCTGATTATTTGACTTATTAGTACCTGTGTGTTTATGATTAAGAAAGTTTAATTTCTACGGTATTCAACATACCAATACTACTTATGTGTAACTTTTTCTATAATTTTATCTCATCCGGTACCTGGGATCTTATTAAAACATGACAAATTTGTTTATTAGTTTAAAATAAATAATTTCTATATTAACTGACATTTTTTATTTTATAATTTGTAGACAAAATTAATGAATATCCTTTGAAAAAATATTAACTTCGTGTAAGAGTTATAATTTAATTTTTCAAATAAAATCATACTAAGAATGTAAGAAGCACATACGAAACAAATAAATGTAAATATTTTACCCCTTTTACTTTGTATTATCTAATTGAAAAGCATTAATAGAGATAATATTTTTCATTAATGGATTATAAGGAATAGTTAGTTATATTCTTATATCTAAAATGTTTATTTTTCTGCTTGTGTTAATGTTTATTGTTCTAAAATTTAATAGAACTATATTGTGGATTTTTATGAATGAAAAATCCATTTCATAATATAGAATCTTTATTTTACAGATCGACATCGTTTAATATAATATTTTGAAAACGGTTCTCAAATTTTCAAGTATTTCTCTACGAGACGTAAAAATATAATTTTTCAAAGTCTCGTGGGAAAAATACAAGTATTGTCTGAACTCAAAAATAACTTGTATTGATCTTGCATAGTGCACTACAAAGTGCTTAGAGACTATCAAAAATGTTAAAGACGACGTCTTATATTTAAAAATTTCTTATTTACATTTGAATTGATATTTCAAAGTTTCAACTTCTTACTAATATATATATATATATAAATAATATTATTATAATACTATAAATAAATAAACGTTAATATGTCAAATATTAAAAAGTGTTTTAGTTATAAATACAACAATTATAAATTTAACATAAAAACGTTTAATCCTTTAAGATATTAATAAGAATTTCAATATATCGCGCGCGCGCGCACAAACACACACACACACACATATACGTGCGCGACACACGTATTCAATACTCTTACAACTACTTTATTAAAATTTATTTAAAATATGTCATTTTTAAATTAACCTTTAATTTTTATAGATATAAGTTACGAAGCAACTATAATTGGCAAAGTATGGCATACACTATACTTTTTACTTTATTTAATAAGTAAGAATAAGATGAATCATGTTATTATTAATTTTTTATAAAAAATACCGTTCAATAATTTCACCTAACTTAATGTACAGAATTGAACTTAATATATAGAATTGAAGTAGGTAATACGTTCGAGTAATATAATTATAAAGTCCATAGAAATTCCGATGACATCAACATTTCTGAAATTAAAAAGAATTTAAACTAATGAAATTTTAATTCTTTATAACCTAAATTTGGAAAACCCACTTATATTGAGCATAATTAGGCCGCACTTTACTATATATTATACTATATATATTATATATATATTATTATATATATTATATATATATATTATACTATATATTATACTATATACGATATACACTTAGTATATATTAATAATATGCGAATGTTTTGCTATCTTCTTAAGTACTTAAACTTAAATAATCCAGTGCATTATTTATCGCTAGTCAAATTATAAATCCGTATTGCTGTATGGACTAAGCATTTAACTAAATAATCGCACAATCAGGCTAGGCCTATAAACAATGTGGATGTCATTAAGTAACTTGGCCTAAAAATTAGCCTCCAAGGATACTCGGATTTAAGATGTAACGTGATGTAAAGCTCCGGGCGAGATAATCCACTTGTTATTAATAACGCGTGCAAAATGAAAGAGATACAAAAAACGAAGGCTAATCTAATACTTAATGCCAATCAAGCAAACGGTCGGAGGGTTGAGGTGTAATGACATTCGATCGCTGAGATTCGACCGCTTCCAACAAGCGCTGCTTGTGAATTCGTTCATGTTTACCGCATCGATAAAGCGTTTTTCCGCAAATGATCATCGTCGTCGTCGCCCCATTTCTAGGGAATT
Organism: Ceratosolen corneri; assembly: GCA_030522565.1. NCBI lineage: Eukaryota > Metazoa > Arthropoda > Insecta > Hymenoptera > Agaonidae > Ceratosolen > Ceratosolen corneri. The sequence continues at coordinate 14,067 of JAPYYT010001575.1, read as the reverse complement.
ATGTAAATGGACGCCGACGGTTGGATGGGCGTTGGTTCGTTGCTCTCTTCCCCAGCCTCTGCTTCCTGTCCCATACGTCGGAAGGGCGGCACCTGCGTAACCAACGGGTGTCGCCTTAATTAAAATCCCCGGCGTGCGCTTACGTAAGTCGAACGAGACGCAACTAGAGGTTCGCGTTAATAGGGGTCGAGGAGGAAAATGCACCCGAGCGTCCCGTATAATCAGTGGAAGGATTTCCCGGAGCTCTTTTCTGACGGAACGAGTCCGGCTTTCGAATCACCCGTTAGAGGAACGAGTAAGAACGGCAGGTGTTCTTTGTTCGGTGTTCACTCGAGTGGCCCGCGGACGGTAACACGCGACCCCATGTAAAATACATTGTCTCGCAGCTCTCTTTCCTTTACTATCTGTTCCTACTTTATACTCTGGATATAGGTATACTTAGTATTCTTTTATTTGGTCTTGCGAGCGAACCAATGCCTTGGCATGCCGTGCCTTCTTTTTCTCTTCCTTCTCATCTCTGCGTGCCTGCGCCTCTGTTCGTTGCGCGTGTTCATCCGTGTGATCTACTGCTAGTGTTGTGTTAGGATCGGACGAGGATTGCGGTCATAATTTCTGGCTCCGCTAGTTCAGACTATTTCAATACTAATTATTACATCGTGGTTAATTCAAATCAAATGCCGAGATGTACAAATTATTCTGATCACACGTGCGAAGAAAGTATCAAGATTATACGAAAAGCCGTAACTGCAGATTAATTCGAGGTCGTTTAGTAGACATTAAAGCGAACGAAATTTTCTTGCACTTCTTAAAAATTTCGTTTCTTCTATTCGTTTATCCCTTACATTTACGGGCAGTACAGTATTTCTCCAATACACATTCAATGAAGTATTAAAATTTAGAAAAAATTTCTGCTTGATAGCGGCTTCAAAACGACTATTTCGTTAAAATAAAATTTTCATAGAATAATCGGCATTGTGGTACAATTATTTTCTTATTGTCCGATTATTAATCGTCGAATAATTGTAAATAATATTACCAAACAATAATATACAACAAATACGTTAAAGATTTACCTTTTATATTAAAAATTTATAACCTCTGATTAATAATTGAATTCACCATTTGGTTTTTATTAATTTAGCAAAATCGGACATACTAAAAATAAAATTACCATATATACATTTATTATTTAGTTTGTATTATTTCGCATTCGCGTGTAAATAGCATTATTGTGTCTTAAAAAGTTGCTCGTTAAAGCGCTCAAAACAATTAACACGCCATTGTCAACAAACTTAATTCATTCATCTTGTACAACTTATCTATCACCTGTTAATAATTCAAATTGCATTACCAGACACATTTCATTAATCATATCAAGTAACAAAGAAATATTGTCACTTATTAATACAAAATAAATCAGTATTATTATGTGATTATGAAATTTCATATGCATTGCATTGAAATCAAATGGGCAAATTATAATTATAATTAAAGTAGCAGGTGAATCTTAAGCATAAGAATATCAAAGTATATTTTTGCTTGCAACTCGCTGTGGAAAATAAATTATTTTTTTATTATAAAGATTGTAAAGATTGCATATTTAAACGAGTGATGTATTTATAAGTTTTATTATTAAGATATTGCAGCCTAAGACTCTATTAAACAAATATACATTTATTGCTTAGGAAAAAACGACGGACATAAAAATAAGACCATCAAATATGTATTAAACTATTCGACTGATAGACTCATTGCATCATCTTTTAGCATTCACTATACTTTTATTTACAAACAGTACGACTAATATATGTCAATTCAGAAACATAAAATTTTCAAATTTTAAGAGTACATGTATATACGAAAAATATTTCTTAATTTCTACTAATATTTAATTTCCCTTATATTTCCAATTTAACAATGAATTCCCATTTGTAAAATCTAACAGATTCATCGAATATTTGCATTTATTATTTATGCTGTTATTTATAGCCGCAAATAACAGAAAACAGAGCACGAGCGGCATTGATTTTCACTTTTGCAAAAAAAAAAAATAATTTTTCCATGCTAGCTGCAATAATCTTTTAAGTCACGTAAAAGGATCCATATATCGACTTCACTGTTTACTCAAACAACACTCTATCCCGACTCATCATAATAACAATAGTTGCCTTTAGCGCTTTACTCATCAGCGCCTCACCAATTAATTACACATCGTTTTATCACTAATGAGCTACAAGATTTTGATGAATTGCGATCAAGTATGGAAAAGCAGCCGAGATTCCAGAACAACCTGTTCAACGGCGTGTCGCATAACCTTTCCCTCGTTACGTGAATAAAGCAAAACACGTTACAAAATGCGATATCACCTGCCCCTCGATCAGACAGTAGCACGAACAGACTGAGTAACTGCTGTTGCGTCCCTCGAACAGTCAGTCTCCGGGTTTCCGCTCACGACCAACGTTCTCGTGCTCTCGATACCACCGCACTTTCACTATAAACGAACGCTCCGTTGAAGCTTCGGTCGTTTTATTCTTCACGAGGGCCTGAGGCATTTCAAATTTTATTGATGTGCTAAATTTTGCCTGGGGATAAAGCACGATGGAGTCGAATTCGTCGAAGTTGTAAGTTACGTTTGTTTTAGCAATTTTAGACGGAAGGAGTTGCTAGTGGTGCGAGCAGACGGAATATTCTGAGATTCGCGACTAGGCCGCATTACTGAGTATTTCGGATATTTTGGTTAATGACAATAATTGAGTGTCACAACAATTTCTCATATACTTTTCACTGTAGTTGCACTACGTATTACACACTAGTAAAATGAACAAGTAAACGGGTTTTATAATTGCCTCTTGGGTACATGTTGTTTTTGTTTGTTGTTTTTTTAATTTATGAGGAATTGTTTTTGTATTTTTGCAGTAAGTATAGTATATTAAAATAGTTGCAAATCATTTCATTAAGTTCATTTATAACATACTACTTTTGCGTTAATTCGCATCCAATCAATTTTAAAAACGTAAAATATTTGCTTCCCATGTATTCACAAAATCATGTTTCTTGAACAATACGAAAACGTATGGAGAAAATAAAATCGTAATATGAATCATATATATCATGTTTTGCTTTAAATCATAACTTTTTATAGTAAAATCATAACATTTTCTTACCCATATAGTACCATCAATAATTTGATATCGTACGAATTAACGTCTCACAAATGTAACTTGCGTAATTTAACATGAAATGAGTGACAGAAACATCTAAAGCAACTTACCAAAATTATAATTTATCATTTTAATAATATATCTTACTTTTAAAATTATTAATTTATAATTTATTTAGAATAAAATTATTCTTCGTGTCATGCTACTTCATGTATATTAATGTTCCATGTTTATATAAAAATACAGCTACCAAAATAAAACATAATTTCATTGTTATCTGTCAAATATTTAAAGGATCATAATAATTTACGTATAACCTTAAAGAACATATCTTGCTCCTATTATGAATTAAATTTACATAGATGGCAATGATGTATATAAACTAACGTATTTCTTTCAATACCAGCTATGATTATCGTACGGTTGGTATGGTAGATCGCGAAACATCATTTAGATAATTTATAGATCGTTATATCAAATAATTTTAATAAAGAATAAAATGTTATAATTTTATTTCTAAAGTCTTAACAATTTATTTTCAGACCTTAAATGCTCACGATTTAAAGAAAATTATCACTAGCATATGAAATCGTTTTATTTTATATATATATATATTAGAGAGTTATGCCAATGCAAAGTATAAAAAAGTTAAAAGACAAACTATTTCATATTTTGTATTAGAAATAAATAATTTTTTAAATAAGTATTCTAGATTACAAAATAATTGAAACAAGAAATTTTTATTTTTAATTATTTCATAACTTATATGAAATATTGTAATATATTCTTTGTTATTATAATCTGTACTCCAATTACATAAATAGAAGTGAATATATCAATGAATTTTATCTGGATTAAGAATTAGTTGGATTAAAAGACCATCTATATTGAAAAACAATACATTATTGGTATCAACAATTTACTAATTTATAATCACTATAATTTGTGGTTATTTAAATAAAAATATTCTCTATCGAGTGCTAAACTTCGAAAAATTAGGATTTTAATATTCATTTACTGGCAATACCCAACTTTTACTATTCAAATATTTATGATTGCGAATAACGTATATTTATATGCCATTAAAAAACATTTCATTATTTATTGTTCTCTACTTGTATTTCACAATGTACAACGAATGCCAAGTTTTTTACTTTTAATTGTTTATACTTTTAATTGTAGTGCAATATCGTATTATTATAATAGAAACTTTTAACTTTATCAAATAAATAGTTTTATTGAACTCCAAAAATATAATAAGATTCCTTATATAAATTTAATTTATAACTTTATGAAATTAAGAATACTCATTAAAACTTTATTTAATTTTTATTAAAAAAATTTTCTAAATAATTTATATATTTATATGTATATATTTATTTATATATTTATATATTATTATTATTATTATATATAATAATAATAATAATAATAAAAGAATAGGTATAATACTAATAATAAATTCAAACAAAAATTTAGCTCTGATATAACGGAATCAAAAGAAGTTAACGAAAAATATTATTGTATTAATCTACGAAAATATAATAGAGAATTATAAACTTCCAAAATAAGCAAAAAATCTATTTACAAATATCAAAGATAATATAATTTTTATTCCATATTTTTTAATTAAAAGAATTCTTAATATTTAATATTTTGAGAGTTAAATAAGAAATATTAGTTAAAAGATATATTTGGATAATAAAAATTGAAGAATATTTTTGCAAATAAGAAAGAATTTTATGAAAATATGAAAACATTAAACATTAAAAATAATCAGAAAAATGAATGTATTATTTTAATTAATCCAAAGTTTTCAAAATTAAAAAGATAAATTTTTACTGAAAATCTTAATAAAAATGAATGAATTTTAGTTTAAATTGATATAAAATATAATTTATAAAAATTATACTAAAATAAATTTGTTTGTCCTAGAAAGGAATTATGAAACTTATACATTTTTAATAAACGATGAATATATTTAATTTTGAATTAAAAGGTTATTAACTTGTAAAATATGATCAATAATTAATAAATAAATGACTACCTATATAAAATAATGTCAAGTAAATATTAGTAATAAAAATATAGTAATAAGATTACTATCTTTTAGATCCTAGAAACAGTTAAGTACAGTTATTCTCAAAAATTAACCAAGAATTTCATTAAACCTTTGGTGTATAATTTCATAGCATTAACGAAAGTCGTATATTATTACTTTTATTTTATGTTCATAAAATTATAAAATTATAGAAGCTTTAAACCATGTTGTAATTAACAATTATATTATTATTCGAAATTAATTAATAAATAATAAAAAAATAAGTATTCGATAACACGCGCTAATGAAGAAAATATAGTTTTAAAACACTTATCTAAATCTTAATTTAAAATATCCATATATGACAATAATGTATACATTCATTTATGCACAAATATTTCATTATATATCCATAACTGTATGTTAAATTTTAATTAAAAAAATTAAAATAACATGTAAACTGATTTTCAGCCATAAATGATCAAAAAATGTCTATTATTAGACTGAATTACAATAGATACTTTATTTATCACTGCAATTATGTATGTAAAGAAAATATTACCTATATTCTACAGATATTCTTATAAAACATATTTAATTACAATTTTATTCCTGTATATAAACATTGATCATTAAAATTCATAATACATACTTGTATTTGAAATTGTAAATAGTAAAATGAAATTTAAAAATTTTCTATCTTGAGTTTTAAAGAGGATCAAATTCAATTTTCATTTTACACCTACAAAAATAGATAATAAATTTTTCAGAAGACAAAATGAATATTTTAATATCTTTATATTGTTATAAATGTATGATGCCATCGTAAGTTAAACGACTAAAAAGGAAAATGATATAAATTTATAGCCTTTCGTTTCAACGTGTTTACTCGTCAGACGACCAAGTTATATTCTAGAAAATTATGATATATTAAAATAGAGAGTGATAAGATTACTTCAAAGTAGCCTTAGTTATCTGATCATAAGATGCGAAAATTTAATTTAATATTATTACAATTTTAAGATTTTTACTAGATTATAAATTTCAGTCTATGATTATGCATAATGTTAGTGTAAGATATATTTAATTATAATTGTTTCTGTTAAGTAGTTGCTATTTCTTTTCATTCTTATTTAAAACTTCAATTTATTTTCACCTTTATGTCGCAATTTTGTTTTAGCTTCTAGGATGTAAACTATCTGTATTCCTATTAACAGGTTTACTCTAGAACGCGGCCAAAAACACTATAAATTTACGTCATTTTTATGTGCAGTCTCTTAATCTTACGTAATACCTTACATTTATATAAATTTAAAAGTAGTTTTGAGGAAATCTCTTTAATAAGTTTAATCAACTAAATTTTCTCTTCATAAACTAAAACTTAAATGAGACTTTATTCTCTTCCTATTTTAATATAAAGACTAATAATATGATGTCTCAAGAAAATTATTTACTTATTATTTACATACTATGCGAGTTAACAATTTCACTTACGATATATAATTCTAATTTAAACATTTAAAAAATAAAAATTATGATATGAAAATTAAATTATTAATTTCCAAATTTTATTGTAAAATAATGAGGCTAAACAGCTTAAAAATTTAAATATATTTTTATGCATTTTTTGTTTCACATTTAAATTAATTATATATGTATGTAAAAAATAAAATTATTTATATTCTTTTATTTATCTATTTGCAAATTGCCTTTCAATGATCACCTCTTGAATGAAAATAATTTCAGAGAAAACCATTGATTTTAATACATTTTGTCAATGGGGTGAAATTTTCGAAATTTCACTCGATCGTTGCTTAAATAATATTAATACACTTCTGTAGGAATGTAAAATATTTAATTGGTAATTTTTCAATAAGACAATTTCGAATGAAAATATGCTTTAGATTATAACTGATAGATATTCTTGAAAATCAATGTCGTCGTATTGCATCTTCTGCAGTAACTTTGTATTAGTACTTATAGCTAAGAGATTGGAAATATGTCATTGCCAAATTATAGATTAACATATCACTTCTAAAATTTTGAAAGCTCTTTCATAATATCTTTCTGATAATATTTTATATATGTAGGGGATTTTGTAAACTCCAAGACACGAACCTCAGTTTTAGTATCACTAACTTCAAATGACTCAATGAAGAGATTCGATCATAATTCCATTCTCTTAAAAAGCAGATAAAGCAGGTCTTAATGATAAGAAAGGCGCCTTCTAAGGTATTTGACTCTTCCAATAAGGAATCTGCGAAATAATTTCTACTTTTATTAATAATTTCATTCTAGAGCCTCATTTTTATATTATTGATCTAGAACTACTTCACTCTTTGACCTGTATTTTTATTCGCAAAATATAAATATATTTTCCAATATGAAGAGCCTCGAATACATTTTATATTCATAATAAATAATAAATAATAATGTATAATCTAGTGTAATAATTTAATTCGAAATGTATTTTAAAATTTTAACTTTATCACCTACAATTTCTCAATTTGCACTACCAATTATTATTAATATTCAATGTTTATACACTGTTATTGATCCTTACTCTTTTCTCAGATTAATGTATACTTTCATCAATATTACGATCAAAAATAAATTATCAGAATCTCTTTTTTAGTTATTATAATCGTAGAAAGTCTCTTCGTGTCAATGCGCAATATTCATCATATATTTATAAAGTGTATTTTTTCGCCTTCATACGTATCTACTTCATAAATATTTTACAATATCTCGAGACACCATACATTTGTTGATTGTCAAATATTCAAATATTCCATTTGCCTGTTATTCATAACCGTATAATAACACATGATATAATTCATTAATACAGCAACATTTTCACATCTACTCAATCGATTATCAATCGAACGAACAAATTAAGGAAGTTCATTAGTTAAGAATCGATATATTTATAAATTATTATGAGCATAAAAACTGCATAAAAACTGAGCAAAGATACATTAACCCAGGCGCCCAATCTATCAAAGCCAAATGTCGTCCCTTAGTCCCTCTATTAATTCAAAGACGAACCTTGCGAAAAAAGGTAAAAGCTATCGCGAAAGTATCCTCCTCCCCTTAACCTCCTTGTTGCTGAATTAAAGAAACCCGCATAAATTTACTATAACGTAAATTTATTCTAAAAACTAACCAACGTATCGAATATCGGCGAAATCCATCTACTCTCTTTAACAACGACGTCGGCATCGTGAGTCGATAAAGTATGCGGGCTACGCGAGTCGCATAAAACTGATGTACAGTGTTCCTCTTTTTTAAAGAGGAAAAGCGTTAGTCGCTTTTTGGATGAAGAGCGTGGAAATTAAGAAGTACCGGAAATTAAGGAGTTCCTGAGCCGATCCTATCAGCCTCCACTCTCTCCTTTTTTTCTCCTATCCGTTTTAATTTGTTTTGATATTTTATATCTCTTTACTTCATTTTTCCATTCGTTTTTCCAGTTTTATTTGTACAATTAGTTTTTTCGAGCTCAGTCCGTGCTACTTTCGTTATTAACGAGCCAAATATTTCGATTTAAATGATTAGCCGGCCAATCGTTGATTCATTTCCTCGAAATAAGTCCGTTGCTTGGGAAAAATTAATATTATTATGATTGAGCTAAAGATATATATATATATATTATACCATAAATATTTATCGCAAATTCAAATTACATTTGAACTGATGGAATTAATAATTCATCAACAACACCTATTAGTTAATTTTTTTAATGTAATCACTTATTAATACTCTTGATAAATTATGTAATTTATCGAATATTTCGCCCTTCACTTAATAACATTAACATGCCGCTACTATTCAAAATCATACAAGCATTAAATTTTATTTATTATCTAGGTCTTACAGAAATAACGATCTTAAGTTTCTAAAATAATATAAATAATATAAAAAATTTAGTCTAAAATAATGCATTTTCGTATGATATTGCTTTATAAAATTAGCAATACCTCATCACATTACATATAAATGTTTTGTCGACACTTTTCAATTCAATTTTACAAACATTATAATTAAAACAAACAAAATTTTCTACAAATGATTATTTATACTTTCTTATTAATGAATAAATTGCGTACACAATTATTGCTTGTTAAATCTAAGAAATGGCTTTTATTTAAAAAACAAAAAATATCGTTTTATAAGATATATTTTTAATTGAACGTAGATTTACATATCAATATTTGATTTTTAAAGAATAATCGATATTAAAAAATAACGCAAAATAATATTAATTAACATTTATTAGAAATATATTTTATACATTTACGTTCTGTTATGAATATAATATAACATAAACAGTATTATATTAAAAGTTGGTAAATAATTAATATGCCTCATATTAAAATTCATTGAATCTTCATTAATGATAAATCTATTGAATCTCCTATGTTGAGTATTAAAAAGAATATTTTAATACTTCATAAATCGAATGAGTACATGCGGTAACTCTACGTTAATTCCAGTGCAATAGTCTGGAAAATCTGTAATTTACAAAATGGCAAAATACTATCTTATTACATTAATACTATTAATATTAATATTAATATTAATAATACTACATTAATATTTATTTTACTTTGAAAAGTATTATATATTTATTATTAATTTAAATACATTGTATAAATGGTTCTTTAAGTACTTTATAAAATATTAATTATACGGTCGCGTGCACCTTTACATTATTAAGATTTATTTTACATTGAAAAGTATGATATATTTATTAATAATGAAAATATATAAAAATCGGTCTAGCTTTTAATTGCATATGCATAAAAATAAGAAAAAACGGTTATACAACAATTTTATTAATATATATTTATAAATTAATCTAAGAATATTATTCGCTTTGTATAAATATAAATAGCCTTTAATATCGATAGAAATAAATGCTGAAAATTTATGAGTACACACACACACACACACACACATATATATATATATATATGCTATATATGCTATGTAGCACTTGTGATCGCTATTAAAATCCAAAGGTATTATAAACAATTTTTTTGCATGGTGTCTTTCTAATCTCATTGTAAAAATATTTTTCAATCATAATTCGAAAGGAGAGCGCGCGCATGTGTGAGTGTGGTGAGGCAGAAAGAAAAATGAAGATGTAACATCGATCCTCGACCATCGTGACCTGTCGGGTCGATCCTACATCTACAGGCAGTTTAAAGGACGCTCCTGATAAATGCAATATGACACCATTTTTTTTTTATAACCACATAATTTTTATTCGCGCACCCCGTAAATGAATAGACGAAAGCATGAGGGAGATAATAGATTGCATCAAATTATTGGTTCGGCGTAAGTCTCAAATGTCGCTAATTAAGACAAAAATGAATTCTGAAAATAGTCTAAGAGATATAGAATGTTCTTCTAAAAAGTTAAGTTGTACGGTTTGAAATATTTACGAGTCATGATTTTAATTGCCTATTGTTGGACCTATTTATTACAAGACGCAATCGAAAATCGATACAACTCGAGCAAATAACTGATAATTATCCTACATTGATGCTACTTTCAAAAAATATATAAATGTCGGAAAAAGCTCTCAGAGCTGGAACAGTTGGCAGAATACGCGCTCCGGGTACTCCAAACTTCGTTTGCAATCTTGCCGATCACCATCCCGGCTCCGTAGTATCAGTCTGATCTCGGCGCAAGTCGAAAGTCGTTTGGTCTCAAGACTCGGTCGCCCGGAGTATCCATTAGGATCCATAAGGACGCAGCCATTGGAACACCTCGCGTTGTCGCGAAGGCGAGACGTACCGAGAAATGCCCTCAGCAATGTCTCCAAGGCACATCAAACGAATCGGACGCTTCGGGGCATATTCGGAACGATTCGCTAGTGGTCGGGGAGCGAAAGTGAGGGCACACGACGTCCGTAAGTAGTTTGTTTACGTTGTACGGCAATGCCCATCGGCGTGTCTCCTTCGTTGACAGAGATCGGCGGTTGCGTTAGTAAGTGGGGGGATGTGTCCCTGGGGCAAAGGCACACTGGCAGGAAGAGGGACCCCTTGTGGTGGGGAGTTGCCGACGGTCGCCCCGCCGCAACCGCCACCGCCGCCGCCGTTGAGTCCCGCAGCCTAAATAGGCCGCAAGCGTCGCCCTCGTCGCGATCGCAGCTGTTTTTCATCGAAGTTCACGGTGATTGCTAGCTAGCGAGTGACGATGATGAGGAGGAGGAGGAGGAGATCCTTGTGAACACGGATGGTGCGGCAAATAGAGTGTGAGACGTGGATAAAATTGGCCGGGAGTCAGAGAACCTCCCTCTCGATGGGACCACGACCTTTCCCAAGGGACGCCCATTAATTTCCGGATGCCGGTCGGTAAGGTAGAGAGGGACGCGCGATACCGGAAACAAGCTGAGTCTCGACATTGACTGTTATATAATATGCTAGGTATGTTGTCCTTGTGCACTATTGTATATCGTTGCTCTACATGAAAAACGTGCGCGACAGCATCGGCTTTGGTGCCGCTCGATGGCGGTTCGTTGGAAGCGAGAAGCGGATTTATTATGCGCTGCCATGAGCCTAAATATGTGCGAGTTTGTAATTCAGACTATTGCCAAGTAATTATTATTCTACATTGGTGTCTTTATCGTAGTGGCTTCGCTTTGATATGTCGACTTTGTTGATTTGTGAGAATTGTTGGAATTCTGGGAAACTGTTGTATGACAATTATAGTGGACAGGAGGTATGATGTGGAGAAAATTGAAATTTAAAGGATCGTTTGGTTTCCATCGTTAGCAATTTGATTTTAGACTGCTCAGTAGATTTGCTGATATATTGGTCAATTGTAGATATTATATAATCTATTGCTCCAGTTATTATGAAACATAAAAAAATATTGCAAGTCAAATGCGTTTGTTGGACCACAGTAACTCTTGTTTTTCTCCATTTTCTAGTGATTCATGTTTGGATAATTAGAAAATTATTTTTATGTTACTCAAAGAGATTTTAGGCAAAAGGTTATTGAGTTTTGTGTTTAAGTTAAGATTTTTGATAAATTTCAAATCTGGTGCTTTTCTCGTAATAACAAAATGTTTGATTTTTCAATTCATTCTAAGGCTTATTCAAAAAATGATATTGTATTTTAATTATTGTAATTTATACTTGTTATACGTAAGACATTATATTTTTACCCTTATATTAATAATTAAAAAAAACAAGAAGCTTCTGGTTTATTACTAGAGTGCATTTATTAAAATCAAAATTTAAGCATTCATTAAATAATTATAAATTCCCATCTTTTTAAGAAACTTCAATTTTATAATAATAAAATGCCATTAGTAATTTAAAATTTATTAATTTTTAATTATGATTCATGTCTTTGATATTACTATTTTATATTAGAATGTTCCCTTACAGATTACTTTTACGTGTAACCCATTAAATATATAATTGATTATTTTCTAATTGCCCTTTTTTATTCATTAAAAATTTATATGGATCTGCTATTGATTTAATATATTTCTTAGACATTAATATTTAATATAATGTCAATAAAAATATGCATAAACTGATTTATCATCAGAGGGAATTATTTTAATTAGATGTTCCATAATATTAATTACATTTCAATAGATTTTCTGAAAATACAGTTTTATTAGAATAATATATATAATATGGATAATGAATATTAATATCAAAATTAATCAATATTAATCAGCAAAAACATAATGAAAAGACTGACTAATTGTCGTACATAATAAATAGACACTACTTACAATTATTAAAATGAAAGCTATTTTATATAATAATGGAACATTTTCAAAAAGAAATTATCATACATATCATCGATGAACTTAAAAATTTTATAATTAAATAACAATATAAAAATGTAACTAGTTAAAAATGTTATTTATCATGTATGAGCATTTATTTCAATTTTATGTGAAATTGTATTTATTATAAAAATAAAACGCTAATACCTTCATAGAATAAAAGACTTTTTAGGTTTTTAAAATTAAAAAATTTGATATATCAATATTAAAAGTCTAAAAAATTTGCTCGAATAAAAATAAAACAGATATTTATACAAACATAACAATAAACATGAAATCAGAATAAAAAATTGTAAACAATAGTTGTTTTTGCATACAATGTGATATACTTTTTAAAAACTAAACAAAATTTAAATAATAATATTTACAAAAACCTTTATTGATTAAACATTAGTAGTATTTTAAGAAATCGTGTAATATAAATTTAGAAACACATTATCATCGAGTTTACCCTTATATTAATAATTAAAGAAAACAAGAAGCTGCTGGCTTATTACTAGAGTGCATTCATTAAATAATTATAAATTCCATTCTTTTGAAGAAACTTTAATTTTATAAATAAAATGCCATTAGTAGAAAGTTTTCCTGACATAAAAAAAGTAAAAGATTACAGTTTTGTAAATTGTAACCGTAGAAGAAAAAGGTATTGTTTGCGTTTGCGCGCGTGAAAAAGATAGAATGAATGGAAAAAAGAGAAGCAGTAGATAGGCAGCTACAGACAGACATTAATGAAACAGTGAAAATTATAAACCGTATACAATATTGTATGTTTAGAGAAAAGAGTGAAAGGTACTCTGGAGTTTTTTTTCAAGACAATAGCAGGATGTCGCGGGAGAGATTTTCAAAAAATTTTTCATTATTCTATAGACGAATATCATAATTTCACACTTATGTGCTTTCTACTTTGATATTCTTTACTTTTCAGCCATAGTATTTGTATAAGTACCTATTTTAATCTATATTCTATTATATACATTTTTATTTTGCGAATGAAAATGTTCTATAATTTTAACACTATTTTTATTTACTTACAATTACAAGGGAAA
>JAPYYT010001574.1:0-24509 GCA_030522565.1 Ceratosolen corneri | reverse complement strand
GAAGCGTACATAAGTGATAAGAAAAATATATATTATATATTTTCAAAAAATTAATTTTCTAAAAAGAATTAGAATATTGAAATAACTTCAGAATCGAAGATCGAGTTAACATTAAATTTCATTCGAGTTTTTATTGTCAATGCAATGCCATAATCATAATTACAATGGAGTCATAACATTATTTATGCATATGAAACATTGGTCAATATTATTTAAAATATATATTTGTTTCTTATATGTTTTGTTATTATTCAATGATCTTTAATACAAATTTTCAAATATGCCTTCGAAGCTTAAGAATTTGGAGATACCTCGAATGACACGTAATCATGTGTTAAAAATAAGAAAAGGCATTGTGCATTTGAAGTTTGAAACAATATTCGTATTTATACGGTGCTGTAAACTGCATTATGATTTATAAATGTTCAATAAAATACTAATAGTTACAACACTGACAAGCTATAATATTTAGTATTAATAATAATATAAAATGAAAAAATCGCATTTATAAGTTATAATTTAACAATGAATGATGAAAAGATATAAACATTATACGTCTACTTTATTTCATGTAATAAATATCTGACGTTCTTACCGTAATTAAAAGTTATACGAAAAAATATTGTTATTATAGTTTTATTGTCTTATCGTGTGCTTTATTGAAGTCGTAGTGCTATAGTTCGTGAGATCTCATAAAATTCAACATAATCTTATATAAAAATACATCGATGTTTCGTTCGTTCCTTCCTTCCTTGTTAATTAATGATTTTGTCCAAGACGTTAGAGTAGTTGATATAGCTATTAAAATGATTTTGTCCAAGACGTTAGAGTAGTTGAGATAGCTATTAAAAAGTTACCTCTTATGAGATAAGTCACATATTATAGACAACAAATTTTGTTCACAAACACTATCAAGTTAGACTTCTTTACCAATTATTTCTAGCAAGATTCTTTCATAATTTTATTCTGATTCTACATATACCATGTATCTACACGACTGAAAAACTATAAGAAAGTTACATTAATCCACTATTACTTGATAGAACTTACATGTTAAATATTAATGATTTGAAAAGGAACCTCATTTTTCTGACAATAGCCTACTTTTAAATCTTAATAGTATTCGAACAGTACTTTTAAAGAAATTTTAACAAATTCGCAGTGGTAAAAGTTTTAATCGACATATACAGAAATTATATTTTCAATTATGTATTTTCAATTTTCATTTAATATCTCATTAAAAATTTGATAAGACCAAACAAATTAAAATTTAATTTTGTATTTATATAAAATTTTTATTTAAAAGTATGAATAAATTTCAAAAAACTTTCTCTATTAAAGCAAAAATTTACGTTTAAAAAAACTGATTGTAATTTCTAATATTAGAGCATTATAAAATATTTTCAGTAAATAAATTTTTAATAAAAACTTTTATAATTAGCTTTATTATTTTCGAATGCAATATGTCGGAATATTTTTGTCTGAAGTAAGAAAGTTAATTTAGTTATGATTGTATAATTTAATTCATAAAATTTATAAAAATATTTTATTAATAAAAAACCAATGAGGTATGTATACGTAGAAGAAATTAACATATCAATTTTAGTTTTAACTGACATGTAAAAAAAGTAGTGAATCTATCCGTATAAATATAGCACAGGGAATAAAATGAAATAAAAAAAAATTAAATGTTTCATTTTTGAGCTTAAATACAGTAAATTACTTTCAAAAAAATTCAATTGGGAGCTCAGTATTATGAAACAAATAATTTCTAGAACATTGATTTTTCATCGACATTTTAATGATAAATATTTTAAAAAAATTTTTTAAAAAACAATTAAAATTTATTTTTTAATAGTAAAATCAAATTATTTTCTTCTCCGGAGAGTAATCTGAGAAATAACGAAAGATAAAGTCGAGACAGAAATCAAAGATAATAAATCTCCATTAAAATGAAATCGTATATTTTTTTTAAGAAATGACAAATATTTATTGTTATTATTAAATGTCTTCCCAATACTTTCAATAATTGTATTTTATTTGCATCGAGATTTCGAGTGTACTTACAATGGAGAATAATACCGCATCCCTGAGGGACTTGACATACGTATGTAATCAACAGTCGGAATCAATGTGAATTTCAATATAGATATACTCTTAAGTTTACTAATCAAATTACCTATCGTACCGAGCATGGAAAAATGATTCAAATAAAAACAGACCTTCAATAATTCTCTGCAATATTTCATTTAATTTTAATTTTTTTTATTCCATAATTTGTTATTTAAATTATTAAATTATTTTTGATAGACTCTAAATTATACGAAGAATGTTCTTTAATTTATGCACATGCAGCATTTGTATTTTAAATTTAATATTTTTAAATGTAAATGGTACGACTACATTTTATAGATTTAATATTCGTTGACAAAACAATATTTTACTTCTAAAATTAATTTTCAAAAAATATAACTGTAAATTTATATTTTATATTTAATAATGCTTTAAATTATGATTAAAAAAAATATTTCTAAAATTGTTACATATAAAATACTGTAAAAAATACATTAATTATAATGGAATATTCAATTATTATTAAAATTATGTATTTAAAAGAGTGAGCACCCAAACATATAATATTTATAGTTTCAGTTAGAGTTTTTTCTATTACTATTTTTTGTTAAAAAAAACATACAATGATTTTATCTATATAAAAATTTAGAAAACGCAAAAAAAAAAATTTGGTTAAACAGCCAACTTTTAATTTAAAATAAAATCTATTATACAAGTGCTAAATTGAACTTTGTTATCGAGAAAAATAATAATTTCAAAATTTTAAAGAATCATGAAGCCTAAGAAATTTTGTTTTTTAAGGAATATTTATTTGGTGTATTAATAATAAATTGTAAATGAAATCTGGTTCAGGCCACGTTGGTAATGCTAAGTGATATTGAGATAATTTGAATGAGATAGTACATATAATGAAATCGACAAAACTAAAAAAATAATGCGAATAGCGATGAAATAAAAAATTACAAAATAATATTTATACGGATTCATTGAAAAAATGATAATTAATACATTGATTTTTGTTTATAAAGTAATTATCTTTATTTTGAAAGCTTATTCATTATATTCGAAAGCTTTCTTAAAAATTTCGAATAAACTCAACAAGATAAATTCTGTTCAATCACAATGTATAGTGTATGTACCAATCCATAGTAAAATAAGTAAGTATCTATTTTATTATATTTTATATATCCGACAACAATTTTTCAGTGTTCGTTCTTGTACTTTTAAATACATTTAATTACGTCAATATGATACATGAGGTCCATAATCGCCATCAAAGACTCGCCTTGTAATTGAAAAAGTCGCACAGAATTACTTACATGGTATACTTATATAACGGACGTAAGCAATAAAATCTATTGGTCTAGCAAATTGGCTGTGAGGACTCTTTGGTGTTACGACAATGCAGAAACCAAGAGAGAAAGTTGATGCATTCGTATATACTCCCTTTGTCTAATAGCCAATTGACCAATTTCATTTTGACATGGAAGATAGGAGGACAAATAGATTATCCGTTTGTGTGTGTTAGTATGCGTGTGCATGTGTTTCGGTATGTGAGCGAGTGTGTAGGTGAGAGAGAGAGACAGAGAGAGAGAAAGTCAAAGTGACTAAGTAAATAATAGCTGGGTTGTCGTCTTGCTCATATATTAAAAGGCAAACTAGAAATACGAATGAGCTTATCATCCGCTTTATCTGACTAAGAAATGACGAAGAAATTTTCTTTCTACTTTCCATTACTGCTTTTTTTTATCATGTGATCGTGATAAAATCCACTAGTTAACCTAGTATTTGAGCATTATAACAATTTTTTTTTTTTTTAATTGAATTATATGTATTAATATGCAGTGTACAGAGGGCAATAAAGATTTGAAATTATTGAAAATAACATGAAATTCTTAAAGCCATAAAGCCGATGCTGACAAACATTGAAAATAGAATACTGGAGTTTAGTTTTATCGGCATTATTATATTAAAAAACCATCATTAAAAAAAAAAGAAAATAATTTACCCAATGAAAGTCGATAAAGCGATTCTTCGGTAAACTTTTTGTATTATATGATGATATAACAATAAAAATACTTTTATTTTCAGTTTGAAATGAAAAGCAGCTCAGATATTATGCCACAAAATACAAATTTCTCAAAGCTAAAGACTCGTGCAAACTGGAACTTTAAAACGAAATGTACAAACTTACGACTAAAATTCAAATTAAGAAGAGTAAAGTGAAAAATTAAACCATCCAAATGAAATTTAGAAAGATCTCCACTCGGTCGAGTCCCAAGATGGAACTATTGTATCGATCGTCTAGAGGAAATAAGATCTCCGGCTTTAAGCGATCGAAATCTTTTCGCGCTTCCGTAAAGCTAATCTCGAAAATTCGTAATCATGCAAATCTCCACATGACTCCAAGCTATGACTTATCCCCAATCTCTTTGAACCCAAAAGGATCCGAAAGTCCCAAATACAAAATACAAGGTTTGACATTACCTGCTGAAGGCATAGAAAATAAAAACGACTTCTCGAAATCAATCGTTGATTTAAAAGAATATAAAACAATATTATTAGAAGATTCGGGAAAAATCGTCGAGGATTTAGAGTCGAAGCTCTCGCTTGCCTCTGACAATAAACCTCATAGTGTTATCAAAGAACGAGACAAATCGAATAAGCTCTCTGTAAAAAGCGATAAATTCAATGCTTACGAGAATCCATCATTTCTGGACAGTTCATTAGACACATCGATGTCAAATTTCTTTCATGATGATGATCTCGATCAGCGAGATGAAACTGGCAAGCAAGAAATAAGGGAATTGCCTGCTGTGAAGACGCAGAAAGATGAAAAAGGCCAAATAGGAAATAGTATAACAGTTATCGTGGAGAACGAGCAAATTTGTAAAAAGCATCGCTGGTGCACTCGTGCAAAGAACAGTGCAAGCAAAAGCCTTTTCCGAGTTTCAAAGGAACTCGGAGAAAAATATATTTCTGTAGCAACCTTCAAAGGATATATCAATGACGGTTACGACGAGAATAAAGCATTTCCAGCTCAGCGGATTATGTTACCAAAAAACAATTGTAAAGAATTCGTTATAAACGGCAGCAAGAATTTGAAAAACTTTCCTAGGTCCTTGAAGCCAAGGACTGAAGATAATGTAACGAATATTTCGAGTGAAGCTCACATAAATTGTACTCTCGTAAAGGTGGTAAAACCAGAACAAATTATTTGCCTTACTCAGGAACATTGCCGCTGGCTGATTTTATCTTCTACAATTTATTTATCTAATCCGCTCTTGTCCATTGTAGTATACTGTAACTAGTACAATTAAGTGAATATTGTCAGAGATCTCAACTTTCATTCAATTTAATGTTTATTAAAAATTTTCTCTCATATTCCTATATTTTTATCAACATTAGTGTTACTTCAGCTATTATTAGCCAAATTCTACTCTACATTATATTTTGCATTAATCAATTATAAAATGTTTGTTAAAAATGAAAAAAAATCGGAATCTGTAGGTAGGAATTATAATACGTCGATATATGTAATTATTTTAAATTCTATAGATAAGAGCAGCCGAAGGTAATATTGAAATGATCAGCAATATTCGGAATACATTTCTGATTAAAGATATTTGAATTTATCACTCTAGAAACGTAGCACGCAGAAAAGCTCAAAGGATTTGGATGTGAAAGTAACGACAGAAGAATTACGATGTGCAGAGCCAGTAACGAATATTTCGGTTACAAGTACGTTTATTCTTGAATTACAAACAAATCGAAAAACAACAAGAAAAAGAGAGATCGATAGCGCATAGATTGTTTGAAATAAGAGAAGACTTTTATCGGAACTGCCGATATTTTTAATTAGTATTCTTTGTCTCTCTCAATGCGAACAATTAATTAAAGTCGCAATGTATAGTGAATTTGACTGTAAGTGTAATTACTTCCCTATATTCTCTTGGTTCTTTTGCCTACAGTAATTGCACAAGAAACTTTTAATTCGACGTGTCAATAGTTGTAAACACGGACGCAATAAGCAATGACTACTGTTGGTTTGTTTTAAGCACAATTAAAATTACGTACAAAGTTGAATTCAATAAAATGGTACTCACGTTCACGTTCATTCAATCTTAGCATCTTCCTTTTAGCGAGTCAATGCCGTTAACCAACGGCGTCGTAATTAGTATGGTCAACTTGTATTTTTACAATTTGCCTCCTAAAAATATTATTCCTAAATTTTATCATACGATAATATGCACAATCTATTTTTTATTTTTGCGGGTCTCATCATGTATGCCATGTATTACCTCGATCCAATCGATTTGACAGTTTTTTATTTCGTTACTCTTATTCGCACAGAGTTACACTCGCTACAAGGGATGGAGTTCCTGGAGGGTTTCGGCAAAAAGAAACATCAGCAGCAGCACCAGCATCAACAAAGAAATCATCAGTATCAGCTCACCAACTTGTCATCGATACACATCAACCCTCTCACGGCACAACCCTCCCTCAACATACATTTGCATGGTACCTTAACTGTTTTGCATTACGCCATATACATTTTCAAAGATCGGTGCCTCCTCTGACTCTACACTTCATTCTCTTCTTGCTATTACCATCTCTCGACTGATAGAAATTCACTTTCTAATAGATGTTTACCGATGCTGATTTTTTCTTCCATAAAGAATGTAATTAAGCATCTTTTTAGAATATTAAAGCTTATTTTGTAGTCTGGTGTGGGCTATCCCTATAATCTAAGTACATTTCTTACGCTATGCTTTTACATTTAGCCGGTGATTACAGATTGACAAATCAATGTCGCTCGGGCAATTTCAGCGTCATATATACATGTGCGTGTATATATATATATATATATATATATATATATATAATTTTTTTTTACAAAAACAATTACTTAATATCATAAGTTGGATACTGATCTTTAGGACAAACTAATAGCATCATTGGCATAGTATATTTTAATTTATAGCAACGATTAGTTTTTGTTGTTATTTTATTGATTGATTGATTTATTTATTTTTTTCTTTAAATAAAAATTCCAGACATCGATGTTCTAGACGAGCAAATACACCGAAGAAGAATCAGTTATAAAAAAAATAGCATTAGACAATTGTCGACAGTTTAATGTTGATTAACAAATTGATATAAGCCTAGACGAACTCTCGAAACTTCGCCTCCACTGTTTATATACCGACAATATTATGAGCCTCAGCGAGTATTAAAGCTAATTATATTCTCGTATGAGTGGCGCTCAAGTAAGAAATAAAAGCAACTCCGCTGATCTCGCTACAGCTGGACGTCCCGCGGGCTCGGAAATCACATTAAACGAACTCGATCGTGCTAATTGGAAAGTTTCAGGCGCTCCGCAGACGACCATTTTGTTCCAATTCAATGCTGAGCCCGGGGGATCGAATGCAAATTATACCGTTAGTTTATCTAATGAGCTTTCCGAAGTGCACATGCATGAATTTAATCTCTCGTTTCTTTCTCTCGCACCACCGCTCAAACGCCCTATGCTTCACGCCATGTACATTTATATTTACTAATCGACAATTTTTTTTTCTGTTCTCTTTGGCAGCACTTTTTGCAGCTGTTGAGCACGGCCACCTTGACAAGGCGAGAGCCATCCTCGAATCAACGGACGTCGACGTTAACAGGTGAGCCCGATTTGATTTGCTTAACGCTATTCGTTCTACTTCCTGTAGTTGTTGCAAATTATTAAGTAATCTTGTTTTATACCGACCACTGTTTTCCTTTATAATACATTGTCTTTCGATTATGCGTGGCGTATTTGTGTACCGTAATGCAGTGGAATCGTGCATTATCGTATATAGATTGTATCAGTTTGAAACACTGATGTACTTATTTCTTCGTGAGCTTGCAGCGCAGGATTCTTATACATTTTCAGAGTATTTTTCATAAAAACATAGAAGGAACGAAATATCTTTATAATAATTTTTCTCATAAATTCGCGTTCAGAAAATTTTTATAAAATGCTTTCAGTCTTATCAATTATTCATCAGCATTTTCATTTTACTTTGTCTACGCACATGAACTTACGCTATAAACTATTTTCTACGGCATAAAATATCGCGAGTAACAAATAGTTTTTTTTTTGACTTATCGAGTGTAAGCGTAAAATTCGCTTACAATTCCTCGACATAGAGTGCATCGTATCTTGAAATTCCAAATATAAAAAGTTAATAAAAGTTAAATGATTCGGTCTTTCGTATATCTCGGTATTGTGCTATAGCAACGATCCACCTTTTGTAGTAAAAGTATTATAAATATATAGGAAGTGTTTTCCCTTACAGACACCTCAACAGCTCTTCAACACCTTTTTAATTCCATATCCTCTCCCGTCTCTGATATCCGCTCCCTTTCTTTTTCGCTTTAGTATTTTTCTACTTCGGCTAGGGATTAAGAACTCGTTGCTTTAGCAAGTTCATACAGCGATGGATTAAAGTCCTGAAAGGACACGTAGATATAATCGAATCTGACCATTCTTTTTTCCCAAGCGGTACGAAAACTCCTGACAACAAAAAAAGTTGAAGCGAAACGCAACACAGATAAGTGGAAGTTCAAAAGAAGAGAGTAAGCCCGTGGAGTATTTTATGAATTGCTATTTCTGTCTGTATAAAATCGCGAAGAAAATTAAAACTAACGAGAATGGCAACAGGAAAAGATTTCACAGCAATTGACAATTACGTCGGTATAGGAAAACCAATAGAGGTGAAATCGTGTTGCAAAAAATGACTCGTCATTAAAAAATCATAAATAATAAGTATACGATTAATCGTAGTATTAATAAATTTAGAATGAAAAGTTCGAATAAAATTCATAATTCTCTTAAATGATTCACGTACATTTATTCGTTCATCGAAATTGAAATTTTACCATTCTCTAATAAAGAATTAATCGATCAGTAAATTACAATAGATAATTATTTCTTTTGCGTTTAGAATGAGTATTCATTACATTCAAGTTACTTTTTGAAACTGACATAAGTTTAAAGTATATTACAAATGTAATTGGTTATTCATTAGACACTAATATAATAGAAATGACTTGTATTTAATATCCATAAATTTCGTACATCAAAGACAAACTTTAAAATTTATATTAAAAAATTTTTACTCAATACCAGGATACGTTATTTAATATTCCCCGTACGATATCAACGCACTTTCAAAGTTCAGATCAATGAGTTCAATGCGGTGAAATTTATTCTTTATAACAATAAAAGTAAAACAAAATCATTATAACATAATAAAACGATACGGATTAAAATCATTACCTTGGTATTCAAAAAAATTTTTCGTTTAATAAACGTTTTTACATTTTTTTTTCGCTTTTTTAAATATTTACTTATAATCTTAAGATTGACAGATTTTTAGTAAATTAAAACAGATGATTATTTCAATTTTGTCGATTGTCACATTTTTAGCACGCTTGTTTTCGTATGTCATCTTATGTTTATTTTTACATAAACAAAAAATCATTATTTTTTAAATGAAACTTAATTTTAATTAAATTTAGAAATATTTGTGTTTCGAAAATGATTAATATTAACTATATTTATATAATATACTGCATAGAAAACTTTAGTAAAAATTTGTTCTTGTAATGTACTATGCATTAAAGGTACGATCTGATATTGTTAATTTATTAACATTTAATATCATAAATAACATTTTTATAAAAATACTTCTAAAAAAAATATAATAAATATTATAAAAAATGTATATAATTTTTCAAGAATCGAGTCATTCTATCCTAATCTAGTTAAAACATATTGTGATATATTCGTCTTAATATTATATAATAATATAATTATTAAAATTTTAGAATATCAGAATACAGAGCTGAAAATGTTGAGAATATGAAAATTATTATTCTAAAATTATTTTACTATATTCATTGCTATATTCACGTATTCTTTTTGGTTTTTAATTTATTTTAAGTAATGTTTAAATTTTCTATGATTAAAATAGGTTAAATTTAATATTGAACTTTTTTAGTTTTAATCAATTGAAATATAGCTCTAATATTAGTAAAGCCTTAGTTAATTGCTAAAATTCAAAGTAATGTAATTGAATATATTACAAGTAAACTCGTTACAATTTATAAAATTCACATTTTTCAAATATATTCATGCTATTTGGAATAACAAGTCATGAGTTTTGTATTTTTTTGAAGTCAAAAGGTATGTTCTGTACTTTGAAAAATGTAAAAAAATGAAAAGTACATTAAAACCACTGGTCACATCATATGAATGAGCGAATAAACGTAATGGACCTTCCGATGGATATTAAAAAATTGTATTCCAAGGATATACAATTTTTCAATGCAAAAACATAAGCCTTCTTACTCGGAAATCGATTTAAAGATTTATTAGTTCGAACTGAAATTAAAAGAAAGCTAATATCACTGCAGTGAAAAATAATAAAAAAATTTTTATTAAATTGCAGTGTAAATAGTGACGGTCTTTCATTATTAGACGTGGCAGTATTAAGTAATAACCGACCGTTAGCTAAGATGCTCGTGGCTTTTGGAGCTCAAGAAGGCAATCAGTGTAAGTAATACTATAAATTCATTTATATATCTTTTCTTGCGATAATTTCACCAAAAACAGAATATGTCTGTTATGTGTATGATACAATTATGATGAAAAATATCGATAAAAATATTGATTGCCATTAAACTATTTTCGATTGCCATTTTTTCGATTCAAATGCCAGTTGTGTTTTGAAATTTTGAAACCAAAAGAACACTTAATAAACCTTGGTACATTAATAAATATGATTAAAAATGTAAAAATACACATATAATATTATAATGATCTGATTAAGAATATCGAAGTAGAAAGATAGATCTTTGAAAATCAGAGTATATATAGTAAGTATTGCCGTGAAAACCTTCAAAAATCGTGTGTAATTCTATAACGGCTCCAAGGATTCTTAACAATGGAAATATTCCTGATCATTAATGAATAATCGTAGCCCTACAAGTTCGAGCACATACTCTAGTCTTGATTAAAGAGGCTCGGTTAATCATTGAAAGCTCCATTGAGATTGTATTTTAAAATGCGAAAAATAAGTAGAGCTACACCGAGAGTCACGATTTTCATATTGAGAAAGTTAATCACTTAAGTAACGTGCTTACATCACCTGTTGTCTAATTAAATATTACGCTAGTATTGCACTCTGGGCATTTAACTTTTCAATCAATTTAATGTGTAAATTCATGTTTCCCACGGTTATTAAGTATATAGAGGTGTACGCTAAATTACCAATAAAGCTGACGTACTGTATCATTTGGACGAGGATATGTATATGCGCTTCTGTGTTAAGTCAATTTGTGTTGATCTTTTATTAAGTTGTTTTCGCATAAAATTTGAATTTTTATCTTGAAAATTACAACAAGCCATGAAACATCATGACTCCAGTATTGTATTTATTTTCACTTTACTAATTATTGATTTGAAACTAGTTGCAATAAATGTATACCTCCAAACAGGAAATTCTCTTTCATCTCTGATGCGCAATTTCATAATTTTAAAGATTATTGTGTCTAGCAACGGATCACGCGGATTCTTAAAATTCTGCTACTTATTAATGAAATGCTAGATATTTTTAAACAAATATTATTTTAAACATAATAAACTATTCCATAGTTCATAATTTAATAGCTTTTTTCAAAATATATATTTGATATGAATTTCAATTGCTTTATATTATAAATTGTATAGACTGTTGTTCCTAGATCTAAATTTAGTATTATAACAATTCATTGTATATATATTTTTATTTGAAAAAAATTCTTTAAAGAAAGCATATATTGATATTTCATCAGCAAGGACAAATTTCTAATTTTGTAAATGAATAAAACTAAATATATTTTCTTTAAAATGTGAGCGCAATTAATATAAGCGTCGATTTATAGAGCATCATATCGAAAGCACTGTACCACTTTATTATTGCGAAAAAGTTATTAAACTCATGAATGTCAATAATCATTTATATTTGTGAATGCGGAGAAGTAGATGAATTGTAATTGTATCAAAATATTCTTTACATCCAGATACGTATTATGTATTAAGATCGATATTCGAGACCTTCTTATTTTAGAAAAAAATATTAAAATAATACTATTAATAAATAAAAAAATATAAATAAAATTCAACTATTAAAACTAGGCGATAGAAAATTTTTTTAAATTTTTACTTCACTTTGGCAACACATTGGTAAAATACAAATGTTGATTTGAGTTTATTGTAATAATTACCAGTTATTTTGTGCATGGTTAAGTTAATCATAAAATTGTCATTGGGTACAAATCATAATTATTTTTATTACTTTTATTAAAATTTTATTAAATTTTAGTTTAGTTGTAAACTATAGCTGACGATATACTTAAATTAAAATGTAATCTTTTGTTAGTTAATATTAATAAACGCTAGATTAACGTAATTCAGAATGAACTTTAAAGAAAAGACATAAATGTATGATGAGACGGTGAAAAAGGTTATTTCCAAAGATAATGGGATTGGTGATTTTACAATAACATTATTATAAGAAATAAAGCTTCTTCTAATATGTATAAAATTATTCAGATCTTATTGCATTTTACTGCAATGTAATAAAATTATAAATACGAAGTATGTACCCGATTTAATAATATTTCATATTCACAGGAATATAGAATACTTGCATTTAAATTCGTATTACTTTACCTTCATGATTAAGTCACCGAATTTATGCTTTCTTGGTATATTTTGATTTTTAAATAAATATTTTTATTTCAAGAAACATCTAAAAGCTTACCAGTGCATAAAAGTTTTAATTTATATGTAATGAACTATTATATTTTATTTGCTTCATTAATTTGGTTTTCATGTTTCATAGCCATTTTACATTAACCCAATTAAAATATTGAACGTAGTGCTATGGAAGTATAATTCTAATATAAACATAATATAATTTAAATTGAAAAAATTAAGGCTTCATAAAACGGCATTTGATTTCGATGCGAACTTCAGATTGAAATATTGGTATCGCAAATATTATATAACATTTGATTTTATAGTTTCTTTATAACGGCTTATGGTCGAGCGTTAGAGATATTGAAAAAACTTAATTTAAAGTTACAAATCCAAATGCATCATTATTATTTACAAAAAAAAACATAATACTTTGTTGATTTTCAAAAATGCAAGGCAATAATTTTCGAATAAATACAACACCCATGCCAGTAAAGTCGCTTTATCGCCAATGAAATACAATTCGACAAAATATTCAAAGCCATAACTCCTTATATGTATACTACAACTCATCATCGAATAGACAAAGCAGTACAATGCAGTCAACACTTTCATTCAATAACGACACTTCTTGTATAGCCATATAGTTATATCAACTTTATGGCACAACTCGTATTCTAATAGATTAATAACCAAAACGATATCCGCCAGAAACGTGTACAGGCGGAAACACTTGGAAACAAGATAAGACTGTTTAAGAGAACGTACAATAATACTCTATAATTAGAAAGCCTTAAACTAATTGCATGAAATAAAGTGTTTATTTGAATTATTTTAATTGATATTTTATTTGTAGTCAGTCATTTTTTAGGCAATGTTGTTTGAAGCGAATATCCGAATTGATCGAAAAAAAAGTGTTTTATAAAGAAGTGGATGAAATTTTTTTTAAAAAGTTTCCTTCATGAAAGATACAACAATAGTGAATACACAAATTAAAGTTTTTAGATTTAAACAGTAATTTAATCCTACTATAACGTACGCTATTATTACATAATTTTATTAAAAAATAAGAATACTCGTATTGACTCGGAATTAAAAAAAAATCTTACAGTTGTTTGTACAGTTTGTACAGTTAAATTTATGTTTGCATGTTTAAGTGCATACATTTTATAAGTAGTGTTGAAGTTTTGTCTGTAATACTCTTTTTAAAATAAAAAATCTTTTCACGCATTACGAGTGAAATTTATTTGTCTCTTAAAGAAACACATCTATTTAACGCGTTTTTATAAATTTATTTCATTTAAGTTTAAAATGATTCATCAATCAATCTTACTCTAACTGAATTTGCTTTTATCTTTAGGCATATTAAAATATAATTACATAAATAATTAAATTCTCAATTTCTCATTACCAGAATCATTAATGTATTCAAAACTTGGACAAAATGTGATAGTAATTAATATTTTTATATGCTTTGAAAATAGTTTTACCATAATTATTTCTATATTACTATTGTTTTTTATTTAATGACTAATAATTTATGAATATTTTTATTTGTACATAAATTGAACTAATAATATAAATTTTAGCCAGATTTGTACTTATATAAATATACGTACTTTACTTAGTAACTCTTTAAAATGCAAAATAATGCATGTATGTATGTAAATATAACTATAAAACAATATTGTATTTTTGAAATTTTGCTTGTGCCTGAAATATAAACCTGAATAAACCAGGTTATTTACTTAAATTTTGCAATTATGATTTAATGTTATAATTTTAATTTTTTTTTAATTTAATATTATTTTATTTCGAAAAAATGTTGTTTATATACAATTGATATAAATATAATATAAAAGCCCGTTAATAATGTTCCCAATAGGTAAATTTGCTTACGATACAAGATGACATAGAAAAAATAACATTCAACTTTTTTCTCTCTTAAGATTAGTAAAAATTTGTTTACAGCAGATGGTTTATATGTTATACAGAAATTAATATTCAGTTACTTGATATTGCTTTATTTTCTTTTAATAAATATCATCCACATCTAAGCTGACTTTGTCTTTACAGTAAATATTATAATATTGCGTATGTAAAATATATTAAGTACCTAAATTTATATATACTTACTACCTGTTATAAAATTACTCAATAGACAGTTGATTGCATCTGATACATCTCGTATTGTTATTGATGACTTAAATCGAAGATTATTTTAATTTTATTATCAAACACACTTACATATTTTAAGATCATAAAATAATGGTATGAAAATTTTGATAGCTTCCGTATTGATTCAATTTGATTGTTTTACTCTATCCTAGTGATGTAATAAAAACTTGTAGAGTTGCTGCATTTCCAATAGTCAGAGAGGAATCCTTTATTTAAATAGTAACTGGGTTATGACATGATTCAACAAATTTGTTTAAAAAATAAAAGCTTTTAAAAGTTGTTACGTAAAACATTTGGAAAAGTTAATTTAATATGATACTTTTTGTCAATTTTGACTTGTTCTCAACTTTTTAAATACAAATTTTTTTACGTACTTTTATGCTTTATTTGAAATTCAACTTTTTATATATTATTCATAGAAATTTGAACAATTTAATTAATACTTAATTTAATTAATCTGCATACTAAACGCAGTATTGAAAGTGCATATTAAATAACAAAATATGTTTTACTTATTTATTTCATATTAAATAGCATTTCTTTTTTCATATTAATTATTTAAAAAATACAATTATGTAAAGACTACTGTCATTTAAAATAAATTCACAAATTATGAACATATATCTCTAATAAAATAACAGAAAACGTCTGTCAATATGATTGCGACTGTATGTACCGTTATTTCACAAATGTCAATCAGAATAATAAACAAGGATAAATTTGTTATTCATTTTCAACTAATAACTTTTCAAATTTCTAATTTTACCTGTAGAGATTATTTGGATTTAAACATTAATATAGTTACATATTTTATATGTACTATTTTTATTGAAATTCTTTGAAATTGAGACAGATAATATAGTTTTTCTTCGGAAGAATATTCACAAAAGTATTGCTAGTATCTTAAATGAATAAATTGAAATAGTAATAAGTTGAAAAATGTAAATATTCGTGATTAAACTTTTAAAAAATATTTTAGGTATTGATGATTACAATTTACATTATATAAATTATATTATAGATATCTTATATATGCAATATGTGTGAAATATAATGTAATAATTCTTATGCAATGTAAAGCATAACTGTAAATTATTCTTTTTAATTATATAATTATTTTCTATATACCTACTCGACACACGTAGATAAATATCGAAAACTAGATGAAAAATAGAGGTAAAAGAGAGAGAGAGAGAGAGAGGGTAGAATCATTCATAAAAGAATACGGTTTGGTTTCTTTAATTAATTATTGCATAATTAAAATATCTAACCAATAGAAATATATCGAATATAATATTTACCTACAGTTATCCTCTTTTTATCAATGTACTGCGCACGCGCTCATAAACTCGATTAACCAATTCCGAACGGGCGGGGTGTCTAATAACAAACTAATCGTACATTGAATAGCAAAATATTTGGGCAACGAAGCTGTAAATTGGCCGGTGTAATATTGGAGTATTACGTTGTTATTGTTCTCGAACTATGATCAAATTTTTGAAAATAAGGAAACCCTCGTAGATATTAATTTTTTGTTTTGTTAATAATTATGAAGAGAAAAAAAATAGTACAACACAATATATTACATTAAGAATTGAATAAAATTTCTGAATCATTTATAAAACAGTATTATTGTATATTCGATATTATGTTTATTTTGTCGAGGATGAAAACATTGCCTAGCAGTCAAACAAATAATCACTTTGAAAAATGTTAAAGAAATTAACTCAAAAGGTTTCATTCTTTTAATTACTACGCTAATTTTACGGAAATACTCCAAAAATGAAACAGAATTCTGAAAAAGCAAATTAATCTTGATAAGATTATTGTTTTGATAAGATATAGTTTTTGAATTGATCACCGTCTATAGACACAATAGAACTAGCTTATCATTTTAATTAAGGGAATGCAGATATCTGCGTAAATCCTTCTTTTATCTCTTCTATTTCTGATGTATTATATTGATTTTATGTTATTCCAGATAAAATAAAGACATTATCAGTATTCAATATATAATTGATTTTACTGCTTGCAATGTGTTTTAATAATGCAGCTACACATCTTTATGTAAACGTTTATAAACAAGTTTATAAAATAAATTGTGTTAATTACATAATGGACATTCCTTATTTTCCCATGCAATTTTAATTAATGAGAAGCACGAAGACATTATGACATCAAACTTATCATTGATTAAGCATGTAAAATGTGAACCAAAATTAAAAAATAAAAAATATGTGAAAGGATACTTCTTTTTAAAGTCACAAATAGTATTAAAATTTAATAATAACATTAAGAATGGCTCTATGTTACATCGACAAAGCATGTACATTTTTACTTAAAAATGAAATAATTTATAATTATCAATAATACTATTTATCGGTTATTGTTATCAGTAATGCTGCTCTGCTCCTATCAAATTTTCAAATTCAAAGCTATTTAATTGTATGGACGGTAATATTAATAATAGTTCTCGTCAACTCAACATTACCATCGTAAATGATTGAAATTGACGATTGGCTATAATAAGCATATTGGACAGCTTGTCTGATCAACAACACGCTCGTAAATTCAATTACTGATTACTGGCTTATTTCTCTCCATGAATTCATATTGTTAATCGGGTAGGTGAAATTGCTATGGAAATTCTTAAAAACGCATGCTGACGAAGTTATAAGCTCAAACGCAGAAACATGCTTATCATCATTCTGTGAATTCAACGGATGTTAGACTAATTATGAAGCCGAATATCATTTAATAAATGATTATTTGGTATTTCGAGTTTTTACTGAAAATGAGTATATCGAAAGTACAATAATAGGATATTTGCTACGGTTTCCGAAAGAGAAAAAAATTCGAAGCTTCGAGTATTTCGCTGCCTCTAGATACTTTCTAAACTAAAAACCTAGCATTTGTTTAATTAAGAAATAAAGTAATCAACTATTACATTGATTTTTTAAATAAAGTATTCTGGTAAATCTGAAAAATGCAGCACGATATCGCATTATTTTATTTAAATATATTTAGCTTCTGCAATCCGATAAGGAATTATTATTATTTTAATCATAAGAGTGGAATTAATGATTTTAAACGCATTTCATATAATTCATAATTATTATGATAATACTTTATTTGTCAAATTTACCCATACTTTTACGCATGTTTTATGAAAACTAAAGAGCAATCAAGGAGTAATACAATTTGATAATATGAAATTTATTTGTTATTAAAACAAATTAGATTTTATCATAATTTGTTTAATTTATAACTATACGATTACAAATTGTTTCAAGTAAAATTCTAGAAAAGCGCTAAATATTCAAATTGTGTATCTGAATTTGCAACCAGAATAAATCTTAAATTACAATGAATATATGAATCTATTTAACTATACACTAAAGTGATTCGGTATTTATCTTAAAATTAACCTAATATTAATCAATAATTTTTGCATTTACAGATAGGAAATATTTTTTGTGTAGTATAGCTAAACCTTTTTCTACCATTATCATTGTATAAAGCATACATAATTTTTAATGCTAAAGAAAGCTTTTTAAAGTTGTTGAAAATATTGCACATAAAAATTCCATTATGTATTTATTTAACAATTAGTTTTTAAAAATTAGTGCTAAAAGAGTAAAATTCAAAATAAGAGGTCAACTATGTAGCCGCAGAGTTGATTTTCGGGAAATATATTTTAGACATATCAGAAATTCAAATTTCTATCTAAGAGGACTGTACAGCAATGATAATAGTAAATGTAACGACAGTTACTACAAAATTTGAATGTATAATAGATCATACTTCATAAGATTAAAAGTACAAATTATATTTGAAAATAAATAAAAAAAAATATCACTTATCATATAGCAATAATTTGTTTATTAATATACATATAAATTTGTTAAATAGAAAATTATGTTCAGCATTGTTATCGCATGTTTAGCACTATAGTTAATGTTTTTACATTAGTATGCCACTTTAGATTCATTAGAAGAATTATTACTAAGAAGTATATATCGAATAATTAATATACAAGTGTTAAATAAAATTTTCATGTTAAATGGATTTGCGCTGTACTTAAAAATAATGATTTTGTACATTTATAATTTATAAGAATATCATTCATGAATCGTTTAATAATTTAATTACACTCGACACAGTCAATTATGACATATCTGGTTGTATGGATTAAAAATAGTACTACAATTTTTTTGCCCATTATCTTTACCATATTCTTTTAACTAAAGCATCTACTGTTGGAACTTCGGATTTATTGTTATCTAATATTTAATGTTTACAACCTTTATGTTTCAATTTAAAACTATAAAAATTGAATTAATTGGCTAAAGTATCAAAATGTTATCTAAAATATGGGAATATTAAGAAATTAAAAATGTTCATTATATATATTGAATAAAATGAAGTATATTTAATAAACCTATTATCCATGATAGTCTCAATTTTATTTAATTTTTATGAATTAATTTTGTTTCTACTTATTTATATTAATCTCAAAAAATTATATATAATTTTATAATAATAACGATCTCATAATGTACCACCAATTGTATCTTGAACAACTTAAGTATGAAAGATTTTGATCTTATAATGAGATCTTAAAAGAAGTACCCACATTAGCTTTGACTAAATATTATCTCGATTATTATTTAAAATCTCTTTAATAAGATTATTAACTGCAAATATCCTTTGAAATAACAGATTTAATATTAGGAATAAAATATTGAACAATTAACAGACCATTTAGAAAAAAATTAATAAGTTTGATTTATAAAACTGTTTAATTGAATATGAAAAGCAATTAAAGTTTCGATATATTTCTATTACATTGTTTTTAAAATCTAGAATATTATTTATATTAAAATAATATTGAATATTTGTATTAATTAAAACTAAATTTGGTTGACTTTATTTAGTTTAATACATAAACGTGCAAATGCAATTTATATGATTAATATTATTATATATTAATTTTTTCTGAACCAAATACAAATATTTTGCAAAAATATTTATTAACTGAGCTATTTTTAATCAGAACCTTTTCTTTTTCTGTATATCATCTATTATGCGATAATATATATCATCGCAACACAATTTAAATTAATTCTCTTTTATATTTGATTGCATCTTTGCTATTCCCTATATTCTTATGCATGATTTATTGAATAACTTTAAAGAATATATAATATCCTATAAAGACTTTAATGAACCCGTTCCACATATACAATTAATAGGTATGGAGCACAAATCATTACCCGACTGCGAGCTTGAAATTTTTAAGATGAAGCATTTACAAGTCGTAACCGTTATCGAAGTGCAGATGTCCGTGATCGTCGCGCGAATTTGTAAAACTGTTCTCTTATGCGCGAGAAACCAGTTTAACCTGTTTTTACCATCTTCACTATTCAACTCACAGTCTTAAAAAATAGTATTGCAAAGGCCATTTTTTATTTAGCACTGATGCGTTTTTCTTTTTGTTGCTTAATTAACATATTGATTTATCAAATACATGCTAACATAGTAATTGTTTTTTTTAATTTTTTTTATATATATGCATTTCTTAATAATTTGAAGAGTTTTTCTCCAAAGGTTACGAAAACAAGGATTTTCTTTTTTCGTACACGTAATTTAGAATAAGGAGTGTCGTTTCCCAATCTAACATTTGTTTATTTAAAAAATCAATGACAATATAAGTCAGCATTTGAAAATATTGCATTGAATAGAAAAACTTCTTATTGAACTTGAACACGTGAATTTTAATAACAAAATCTTACCACGCTAATATTCATAGTATTTGTACAAATGTTTCAATGGTACGCAGCACTTGTGTAATAAATATCTCTAACTCCATTAACAAAATCATTTTATGTAACAGTCGTATTTCCTCTGATATCAAGATCTTCAATGAGTCTATGAAATAAAAATAAATATAAGTAAAATAAACATAAGAAATAAAATGTCCTCAATTAAAATAAAATCTTTTGTAAGTTGACTTTAACTTATAATTTTTTATATTCACATTATATAATACATGTGAATTATATTCGCATAAGTGAAATAAATTAAAATGAAATTTCTTACTGCAACACAATGAAACAGATAACTCCATATAGAAATAAAATTTATTTTAGCACTATCTATGTTCATAAATAAGAAATATTTTAATCAAATTATTAAATTAATACTGTACACACATCGAGATTTATCTACATTTTTTCCAAAAGTAGAACTGTAAACAAAACGATCCATTTATCTCTTCATTTTAATTCTTCGATTGGGCCTATAAAGTTTTAAAAAATTATGAAAATAAAATTTTACAGTTTACTTATTCTATTAATAAATGCTTTCAGCATTTCGTTACAAATATTTTGGAGTAATTTATAAAAAGTTTCATATTTGAGAACGCCAAATGGACAATCAAAGCGTTAATATAATTTGCACACGAATACTTAGCCGGCAATAATATAATACCAAACAATGTAAAGCTTATCATCGTCAATATAAATAAATATCAAACTCACATACCCGCGATTTATTCATATAATATCACGAGATCACGAGCTACTGCTACAACCAAAGATATTAAAAATGTTGAATCTTGTTGGGACAGTCAAGTCACCGGAGTCCCTGGGCAGCCACTTAGCCTCGCTATTGTCAGAAGCCGAACACCGGGTACAGGAACTCGGGGGTGGTGCAATTGGAGGCAATCCTGCCTCCGATACGGCGCTTTTGGAGCCGCCCGCGAGCCAGGGCCACAGGGGCAGCTTCTCGCAACATAACAACCTCACCGGCTGCGGGGGCAGTGCGGAGGACAAGCAGCTTGCGCTCTGGGAACGCAGGGCCAGGGCGCTCAGGAAGATGCTCCTTGGATTCGATCAAGCGCGTAAGCTTCGTTTTCCTTTTTAAGTAGTGTGGTTCTTGATGAAGCCGAATTTCATGTGCGAGATTTTCCGGGAGTACTGTAAAATCAAGGATTAACCTTAATTAATAAAAGTTGCTCTTGTCCTTGGAAAAGTGATTTAAATGATTTATTGTGATAAAATTATTTCTTGTTTTACAACGTACTAGGATAAAATTAACTATTTTTATTTAACTTCGGTGTACCTTGAAATTGAACTTAAATTTAAAACCAGTTAAATTGGATTATACGCATTTAATTAAGAACAATTATTAACATTAATTAGCTCAAGCATACCTAATAAAAAATATTGCTTCGTTTAGACTATGACCAATATTAAAATAGTTGAATATACGATATATCACTCCAAAAAAATAAAGATATGTTTCAGTAAGCGTACTTCATTCATTACTTGATCATCGAACTCGTGTGTACACTTTAACTATTATTCGATTCCATTCTTGACCTCGACCATTTCGTTAATGATATTATCTTTGAAATTTATGAGATTGAGCGCGATTGTACATTAGTGCAAACTCTTTGGATGCAATTAATATTATGTTCTAAATAATATTGTGGATTTGTCTGAAGAAAACTACAATCCGATAACTTGGAAGTACTTATTAAAACTTATTATTAAGAAGTACTTAGTAAAAGATGACAATAAGTTAAATTTTAATAATATGCTACATCATCATTTATAGGTCTTGAAAATATTCGTATCAAATATAAAAATTTATAAAAATAAAAATCATTTTATAAACTGCCTCTTAAAAGTGTATACAAAATAATCTTCATCGGAATTTTTTCTTATTTTAAATTAAAAAATTTTGTTTGAATCATTCTATTTACGTTCCTGAAACCAAATCATGCTTATATTATTCTTTATACTTCTTTCTCACATTACCGCAGATTTATGATATATTTTATTATAAATTTTTAGAATTTGATGTAAAATTTTAACTCAAGTTACTAACTTATTTTAATTTTCGAAATTAAATATTGTCTTTTTAGCTAGAAATTCATCAAGTAGGTAAAAAAATTTTAGGTGATATTTTCAAACCTAATTTTCTATATATTGTGATTATGTTAAAAAATAGTAATATTTTATATTTTAATAATTTATATACATCTCATTCTTTATAGCTTACGATCAGAAAGATTCGATGATGCTAGAATTATTGCCCAATTAGCTTTGTCGCTTTTGATGGCACAGTATTTTAACTAATAATACATATACAACTGTTTATAACTATTTGAAATGTATTATTATTTGTTATATGTTCTATAATTTAGCCCTATTACTACTGTAGTTATCTATTACTACAAACATTAATTTGATATTATTTCCTAAAAATGCTTCGTTTTAAGTCTAATAAATTTATTTGTGTGCGCGCGCGCGCGTGTGCGTGTGTTTATTTATTGATTTATTTCATTATTCTACTATGAAAATGAATATAAAGATAGTTCCATAATTTTAATACTTACTATTAATTCGAAATTTCTGACATAATGTAATAGAAGCCTATATATTTATATAAAATTCTGTTATCCATTCAATTCTACTATTATTGAAATGCACAAATATTAGAATAAGAAAGTTTCATTAAAAGAATTATCTTCCACGTAACAGCAATTTTTTTTTGTTTTATAAATTTTATACTTTAATATCCGATTGTATAAATTCTTTATTAGTAAATTCATAAAAAATATCAGATGCTTGATAAGAAAGGTATACCATTAAACGCGTTGAAGGCTTGTATAAGGATAGCCACTATCTGGTACAATTTAAGAGTATCTTCAATATTTTATGGATAAATTACTAAAAATTGTGTATTTTTTTATTTATAATTCCGTATTATTTATTATTTATAACTTTCAAAATAAATGTTGAGTCACAATATTTAAAAAAAAATTAAATAGTTACGTAGAAATCCATAATCATTATTAATTTATTTATGTCATATCTAAAAAAATAAATATAGTAAGCAGTTGGTAGTTATGAATCAAATTGAAATATAAGATCTCTTATTATTTATTATTTATTAAAAGAAAAAACTTTAAAAAGTACACCTTTTACAGCATATATAAATACATGGATATATGAATCTACCAAGTTAAATTAATTACGTTTAATTAAATTTAAATTTAATAGTTCATGGTTATTATTTAAATTACAAAGTTGTAATTAGTAACTATACAATTTTGTAAATGGAGGTTTTTAAGCAAATTGTACCAAGCTCAATCATTCTTACGGATTACCATGTATTTGTAATATTGATTATAAAAATTCGGTAAATTCAATTTTTAACTGATATAAAGCAATAAAATACAAAAATTTATTAGTAGGTATTTCAAATATATTAAATTAAATAAAATTATTTTAATTTATAATCAAAAATTTAAAAAAAATCTGTGTATGAAATTTGCATAAAGTACCTTCTTTAATAATGTAAAAGTTCGAGATGAATTCGTAAAGTTTTTCATGTATTTATCATTAAAAATAGTTTTTGTTTATATTTAAAAATTCATTTTTTTAAATTGAAAGATGAGCTAGAAGTA
>JAPYYT010001573.1:0-25533 GCA_030522565.1 Ceratosolen corneri | reverse complement strand
AAGCACCAGCCGCCTCCTCTTCGGGCTTCACTCCCCTCCCCCCCTCACCACCCCACTCTCCCCCACCACTCGGGATTGGGGATTTAAGGGAATCAATTGAGCTGCGGGGAGATTGGAAGGGGAGAGCGCGGCGATTAAAGCTCGCATCTCGATGCTGAAATATCAAATATCAATTGCATGGCAGGGATTGCGCGCACCAAAGTCCCTAGACATTAGCTTCTATTGAGATTAGGAGCGAGCCGAGGTGGCTTTTGACGCTCGCAGACCTTGAGTAGAGTGGGTGTGCGTGTGGGCGCGTGCGTGTGATATCGTAGCTTCAAAGGCGGCGAGATTGCGAGGCCACGTGATCTTTAGCCAGAATTGTCATT
This sequence comes from Ceratosolen corneri, assembly GCA_030522565.1. Lineage (NCBI taxonomy): Eukaryota > Metazoa > Arthropoda > Insecta > Hymenoptera > Agaonidae > Ceratosolen > Ceratosolen corneri. The sequence goes on along the minus strand of JAPYYT010001573.1, from coordinate 25,165 downwards.
AAAGTGGGAAAAGTTGGCGTAATTTTGTGGAGTGCGAGGGTAGCTGGTCGAGCTTTATAATTTGCGTCATTAACAATGAGCAAATTGCAGTGTTGCAGGCTGCAATTACGGTAAGGGCAGCTGGAAACGTTTTCCCCGTGCAATCGTGTAAGGAACATGATAACCTGGGCATGTAATTTAGGTCAAACATGGAGGTTAAGCGATTAGAATTGACAGCGAGACAAACTCTGCGCGATAAATTCACGGTTCTGGATATTTTATTAATATCCATTGTATATACCAAGTAAGGATTGGCGTCGATTAGAGGACAAACAAACTTTTTAACCTTTGGAGGAGGGCTTGGAATGATCGGGTGGGGATGACAGGTTGAGGCAGCGATAAGTTTGGAATGAAAAGGTGGAATCTCGTGTTTTCCACTTGCAACAAACAGCCGCGAGCTGTTGACGTTTGGAGTGGAAAAATCTTTGCTCTTCGCATCCACCGATCAAGCCCACGACGACAAGTGTCTTATTCAAGTTTTCAAAAAGCGTCATTAGAGCGCTCAGGGTAATGGGCTGTAAAGCGAGGCGATGGCGGCAACACGGACTACTCGGCCTAAAACAATGAGTCCTCGGCTTTTCTTCGTGGGAAAGTCGCGCCGCGGCTTATCTCCACCGCCAACATTGCAAAAATATGCAGCCGCGCGTGCAGCGATGGCATTAGCCAGAGCCAACCTAACTTAGCCCAGATAGGCGAGGGAACGACATGTGCTCCCTCTAGCAGCAATAACGATGAAATTAATTGCAATTGGCAAGTGCGAGCCAATAAGCCACTAATAATACTAATTCACTATCCGTTTGCAGTTGCAAGCCCAGAGACTCTACGCGGACTTTCAGTACCAAGCTTGGCTGCAGATCAGCCAGATCGATCCGAATTCGGTGAGAGAGCCAATGATCAGGAGGCGGCTGAGGTACCTTTCGGCTGTTGGTCCAGCGGCTCTGCCCCCCGATCAACTGGACAGGGTGAGTTGTTAATGTGAGAGAGAGAGAGAGATGGAGCTCGTTAAAAGTCTAACTATGCGGCACCGTTGCTTATTATAATTATCGCGCGCGTCTTGTCGTTGTTGGCTTTGTTTGTCCCTTTGAGGAAATATTGGGAGTATCAGGGTAGTGTGTCTAATGTGCTAATGTGCTTTTCACGTAGAGAATTTATCGCAATGACACGCAAATAGCCAAAGACAGCCAAATTCATGTTCAATTGCTTTTAAGTCTTGCACGCATGTATGCCTGGAGTGACGATTGCCTGCTTACTCACGTGACATCCACTCATTTAATGAATTTAAACGCTGTTTCAGTACAACCGCATTATCAACGACATGCTATCAATATACAACAGCGCGACAATCTGCGCTTACAAGGATCCTCTGAACTGCGGCTTCCGACTATTTCCTGGTAGAGTACAGCAACGATAACCTCTTCTTTCTCTTACTTGTGCTCGATAAAGTACGAAATGCTTAAAGTATCCGTTAAAGTAAACACACGAGAATCTAATGTAAACTGCAATGCAATGACACTGTGTCTTGTATACGTATGCACGTATATATGTATGGCAGTTAAATTAATTGTAATTAATTTGTAAAATAATGTAAAGTCATGGGAGGTATTGAAACGAGGATTGAAAATGAAAAATTCTTCGACAATAAGCTTGTAAACGTATTGGCCGCGTTCACTTGACGTCTGCTTCCTCGAGGGCGACTAATTGTTTTAGTATTTGTAAGAGATATCAGCGTACCGGCCTGTTATTTCATAATTTTTCACTCTCCGTCCAAACTCTTCGTTCGAGATGTTTCTCCACTTTCACATCGCTTTGTCGGCCTCTTGACGTCAATCTACAATTATTCGCGCTAAAGCTTGAAAATGTCAGCTGACAATCCCATGCCCATTCCTCGGAAAATGCAGGAGCGTTGGAGTAACGAGTCTTACCATTGCAGAAATATCGCAAATAATGGCTCGGAGTCGCGATTGGGACGAGCTGCAGTGGGTCTGGCTCGAGTGGAGGCGACGCAGTGGTTCTCAAATGAAGAGCCTCTATCAGCAGTTGGTCGATCTGAATAACGAGGCGGCCCGTATTAACAGTAAGCGCACCGACAACTCAGACTATTGTTGCATTGTGCACTCGACTGGCATTCGAAAATATTTAAATCTGCATATGATTTGTCCGCAGACTTCACGGATGCGGCGGCCTACTGGCAATTCCCCTACGAGTCCTACAACTTTGAGCGTGACGTGGACGAGGTTTGGGAGGAGATTAAGCCCCTGTACGAGGAGCTCCACGCCTACATCAGAAGGAAGCTTCGGGACCTTTATGGGCCGGAAAAGATAAGCGGGCATGCGCCGTTGCCATCGCACATTCTCGGTGAGGTTCGGTTGGCGCTGCTCTCTCAAGAGCCGAAGGATTAAACTTCCTTTGGCGAACTGAGTGAAGGCGCTCGACTTGAGCACCTCCTTCGCTTCGCGCCCTTCACTCCCATAATAAATGCCAGTTAATGTCACATTTGCTTTTTGACGATAAGAAACATTGTGCCGCAAATTCACTACTTACAAATCTACCATTTAATTCCAAGCTTTATTTATTGATTTTGTTGTTGTTTTTTTTTCGTTTTTTTTCTTCGAAGCTCTTCCTCGACAATTTATATTGTCATGAATTTTTGTTTAAATAATCTTTTTTATGTGGCCAGGGAATATTTGGGGACAGTCGTGGACAAATATTATGGACGTCACACTGCCGTATCCGGGAAAAAATTACTTGGACGTAACGCAGGAGATGCAGGCACAGGTAAACATGGATCCTGGTGCATTTAACCTGCGAGGCAAAGATTAATAAAGCATTTTTATCATGTAGGGTTACACTCCAATCGATATGTTCCGAGTTGGTGAGGACTTTTTCTTGTCCTTGAACTTGAGCGCATTGCCCCCCGAATTTTGGGCTGGAAGTTTAATTGTTGATCCAGGCGATAGATCGCTCATATGTCAAGCTTCGGCTTGGGACTTTTGTAATCGCATTGATTATAGGTGAGTGAACTCTCCCCCCCTCTCTCTCTCTCTCTCTCTCTCTCTCTCTCTCTCTCTCTCTCTCTCTCTCTTTCTCTCTCTCTCTATCTATCTGTCTATCTATCTGTCTATCCATCTATACGATGCTTTCGTCAATTAGTTTATCATAAGCTTTTGTAACAAAGTTATGTCAGGAGGATAAATTTATGGCGCAGACAATCAATGAGCTGCCAAGCAGAGTATTTATGAAATTGCTTTGCACATTAATAGAATATAAAATTCAATGGAAACATGGCTGTTAAATTTTGTCTTCAAATCTATCTATTTTAATAAGAAACCAACTTTACACGCACGCACACATATGTGTATATATATATATGTAATAATTAGATTGGTATTATTAGTAAATCGGGGGAGAAGCGAAAGATTGTTATTTCTTATTGCCTAATGATATTCGTACGATAATTTTATAACGAGTGCGTGCAAATTATTATTTGCAGAATAAAAATGTGTACGAAAGTCACTATGAAGGATCTGATAACCGTCCATCACGAAATGGCTCATATTCAGTACTTTTTGCGCTACAGTCATCTACCTCGTGAATTCCGTGACGGCGCTAATCCCGGTAAGAGAATAAAATAAAATTCACTTTCAATTCAACTAATAAAACTAAGCCGGCTCACGAGCTTTAAAGACCGGAACATTTTATTCCTACATCCTAATACCACTTTTTAGAGAAACAATTTTTCCCACTTCCTTTTTAACGTGGGTGGGGGGAGGTGGGGGCGGAGGAGAGGCTAATATTTCCTAAGCATAAAGTCATTGTCAGTCGATAAAATCCATTATTACGGGGATAATAGAACTTTCGCCAGCTCTTGCTGCTTTCTGGCAATAACGTGCACCAATCTTGCAAATAATAAAAGTAATTCGGTTTTAATTGATGGGGAGAGGAAATTTGCCGCCTTATTCAGTATTATTCGCATTATACATCGCAGAGTTGGAATTAAGAAAGTTGTACTAGATTTTCGTGACAAATGCGGCGACTGGATGAATTGAAAAATGCCGTTGCAGCAAATGACATTGCACGAGCCTAATTCTCTCCTTCTTTCTTAGGCTTTCACGAAGCGATCGGAGAGGCGATCGCTTTAAGCGTAGCGACCCCCAAGCATCTGCAAACTCTCGGCCTAATGAACAAATTCGTCGACGAGCCCGCCGCCGACATAAACTATCTCTTTTCTCTGGCAATGGAGAAGCTGGTCCTACTCCCTTACAGCATCGCCTTGGACAAATGGCGCTGGGATGTGTTCAGAGGAGTTGTTGGCAAGGAGGAATACAATTGCCATTGGCATCGACTGAAGGAGCGCTATTCGGGCACGAAGCCGCCGGTTTTAAGGTCGGAGGATGATTTCGATCCGGGATCCAAGTACCACATCCCCGCCAATATCCCATACGTAAGGTAAGTGGCGAGAAGCGTAAATTATTATTCGAGGTCGAGGTGCCCCTCCCTTCCCTCTCCACATTATTCTCCAATGAACGGGACTTTGGCATTTTGTGCGCCTTTATTTAACAAGATTCTAGCTTAGATCTTTGCTTCGTATTGCGCAACAATGACAGAATTGTAATGGATGGGGCGCCGTGAAAAGTATGATAATCGATGATTTAACATTGCGGTGCATCTGAAGGTCTGCCAACACCTCAGGTTCCGAAATATCAATTGATCGAGCTGCGCTTACAAATTGGCAATAAAATTTATAACATCATTACATGACAGTATTATTACCAGTCGTGACACTTTACCACAATAAATAATTGAACGCGTACTATAAACACATACTATAATAAATAATTGAAAGCTCTGCCGCATACGCGCACACGTAAGCGTGTATGCGTATGTAGGAGGGGGGCAATTGGAAAGTGAGGTGCGTTAATGCTGGAATGACGTTTAAATCGTAAGCTTATAAATTCAATAGACTTCGATCAGCTTTCATGACAATCGAACGGTAGATTGGAGCTTTTGCGTGGACCTGTCGCTCCGTCCTCGGCGTGACATTCTTACTGGCATAGAAGAACGGGCCTCCTCCACCCTCAATGCCATAAGATTTATTGAAGATTAGCTTCGGTGAGAGCAGGCCTCGGTCAGCCATCTTGGACAAAATGACGAAAGCATTTTAATGTTCGTGTGGCCAGAGAGAATAAAGCCTTATGGGATCTGTTCACCTACCGGTTTCTTGTAGTAACTCATAGACTCCAGGAGCGGTCCGTCCTGAGGTTGTTGAGGCCTCTGGCTTGGCGGATACGCCACTGGAATTGTAATGAATAACTTTATCGGCCCTCGCTTAGCCTCGGCCCTACTCTTGTAGAAGAGACTTGCAGCTCGTTGCGACTTCCGGGGCGGCTGATAGAGCGGCGGGGGATCGAGGGGAGCGAAGTCGAGGGTAGTGAGCCCGGGCAGGGCTAATTGATTCGTCGCCTCCTCTCTCTGTCTATCCTCGTACGATCGATCTCTGCCGAAGCTCGACTCGCTCGGCGACATGTTGTGGAAGCCCTTCCAGAATTCCCGATCCTCCTCCATCCGACCGAGCTTCCCGTCGTCCCATAACGGCCGATGTCTGATCCAGCCGTGTTGCCTGCTGCTGGACCAGCCGTTGTTTTGCAATTGCGCGGCGTACATTTTAAATATGCGCGCGGCCTCGTTGTCGTCGACTTGGTCGACCTTCGTCTCCGGCAACTCGGACTCGGGCAATGAGTACGAGCGCGAGAAGGTCCTCGTCCCGGGGACGCCGTTCGTGCTTTTGAGGCCGAAATTGCCGCGGAAAGTAGCGTCGCTGCCGATCTCCAAGCTGTCGATGTCGGCGTCAAAGTCGAGCTCCGCCTCGTAATTGTCGAAATCGCCGGCCTCCTGGCTCGGAGTCGCCAAAGCCTCGCCGACTTCCTCCACACCCTCGGCCCTCAGCTCCGAGGATCGCTCGTAATCAAGCGACCGATCGTCCTGCTCCGCGGCCCCGCGGACCACCTCTTCACCCGAGGCCCTAAGCTTGTCCAGGGGCTCGTACGCGTAGCGACTGTCCTGGAGGGTGGGATCGTAGGGCCGGGTGGACTCGGAGCCCGGTGCCGCGGCTTCCTCGGCGGTCTTCTTCGCGTTCGAGTACGACTCCTTGACAGTCACGGTGATGGTCGAGGAGTTACCCGAGTTCAGGGCCTTCTCGACGGCGCGCTCGGCCGCCTTCTCGGCGGCGCGCTCGACCGCGAGCTCGGCTGCTCGCTCCAGGTCCTTTTTGCTAGTGGAGAGGACCGCCAGGGCGACCGAGCTGTAGAGTACGAAGGTGGAGATGCCGCGGAACAGCTGCAAGTGAAAACTTGGTCTTACTCGGCTGTCCACCTCAAGCTGTGCCTCGAGCTATTGCCGGAAGGCCGAATTTCAGCGACGTTTAACTTTAATTTAACTGCATGAATGTTTGGCAGCGTTCAACAATAATTGTTCAAATTAAATGGATTTGAGATGTGCATTCTCATGTACTTGGCAATGTTTATGCAGATTTGAATATGAAAATGTTTATGCCAGAGTTTATGCAGATGAGAAGTTTTCCTCGTAGCAAATAACACAAACGCGTGACCCAATCGTCTATTTAATTGCTTGAATTATCAAAACAATTAAATGCATCGATATGGAAACAGTTGAATAAAGTCTATATGTTCCGAAATACCCTTTAATGCTCAATTAACGCTCGTGGATGCTCCCCATTTGTTTTAAAAACATAAATCTACGTTCCAATAAACAATATTTTTCTAGCGTTCTTTCTATTATCGCTGTTGATGTTAGAGAGGAACTAATAAAAGTGAAATCTAAGTGAACATCTCTTAGAACTTTCAATTTCATCGGTACAAGCTATCGGTATCATTTTGGAAATTGGAAGAAGCTTTGCACTAAATACGCAGCGTTGACACCATCTCCCCCTCCACCTCCCCACCAAACCAATTATATTAAGTTTCATTAAAGCCATCACTCTGGTTATTTATTATATTTGGATGTCGAGGTTTTTTAAAGAATTGCAGTTTGCTAATAACGTTCGCAAGATTAGTCGGTGTCACTTTATCGATCGGCAAAAATACGTACACTTGTAAATTGTTTATATTTTACCGCGATGAATAAATACAAACGAACGAGCTGAGCAAAATTAAGGTACAAATTGTCGAAAGACGTAGCTTCGTAAAAATATGCTTTCTGATTGGCTAACTAATCCAAATTTTCAAGTCAAATTTTAATGCTAACGATTTGCTGTTAATGAAAGAATTTGCTGAGAATATCAGTTACAAACCAAAGGTCCCATAACGATGTTGATCTTGTATTGTCGGGAACACAAGGCAGAACTGGATACCGAATTGCGATCCCAAGTATTATTTATACCAATCGAGCACTTTCTCGTGGAACTTCAACAGCCTCAACTGCCTGACATTCTCTCAAAGTTTTATTGTCTTTGCTACTTCCTTCTTTCCTTTGAAAACTAGCAATTACCGCTCCTTTCAGACGCCTCTCAAGCTCCTTTTTATGTCTTATTTATTTTATCGACTTGACAACATTTCCTTTTACAACGTTCATAGCTCACTTTTTTTGGGATTCACGGGAGCATTAATGTGTAGCAACAGTATTATTCGTTTATTACAATTTTTTTAATTTAACAATTGATTCGCTGCGTACTACAACTATTTCACGTTCAATATTCCCTTACTATATTGGCATTATAGATCCTTGATTGCTAATCATTTCGATTACAAAGGACACCACTATAATAGCAACTCGACCATTGGAAATATTTTACTTATATTACGATTCATTTTTATTAGTTGACACAAAATCAAATCTCAATATATTTATATATATATATATATATATATATATATATATATATATAGGTAAGTAAATGTATTTAATTGCATTCTAGCCTTATAAATATATACTTTGTATATTTCGTATTATGAAGTATATAGTTTAAATTATTACATAAAACAAATATGATTTCGTAAATAATGTTAAATTAACCGTTCGTATAAATTAATATTCTTGGAAATGAGAGAATCTTTCAAGAAATAAAGAGAGAGAGAGAAGAAAATTTTGGAAAATTTATTCTAGAAAAATCGATAGTATCGAGTCGAATTACGTCACTAAATTTTACGACTTTTTAAAGTAAAAAAAATTTCGTTTTTTAGTGAATTTAGTGAATGTCAGAATTGAAACGATGAGTATGGAAATCATATTAATGTACATTTGTCTCGCGATCAAATATTCACGCTTTAGAAATTTCGAGTACAAGTTTTCAATTCGTCTAATTAACTTTCTAGAGAAGCTATAGAGTCATTTAGTCATACCCATCATACTTGAATACCTTATTATCTTTCATTAAGTACTCTTTAAAGAATATTTACAATAAATGACAAAGTCTGCAAATTTTCTCGAAACTACACCTCGAGAACAATTGCTCCGTCTTTCCTTTTTTTCTTATTGTAAGCACCTGAAATTGAGTGTTGAGAGCAGTTTCTGACAAAGCATACACTTAAAACAATTACTACAGTTAATAGGATGTGATTAAAGAGGAAAAATGAAATTTATGGTGCGCGCTCTTGAAGCTTAAGCCGATCGTGATTACTGCGGCATAACAGCCGATTAAGAAGCACAGATACACGCAGCCGGCGTGACTGCATAATTATTGCATTTGTAACTTTCATCTGGATTTCTTTCAGCGACCATTAATTTTCAAGTGCAGGTTAATGCGAATTGCCGAATAAGCCGAGTACGATAGTTACTTACAACAGATTTTTAACTCGATCGATCGGCAGAGCAATGCAGCAAAATGTATACAATTAGCCAGCAGTTGGGGCAATGTTGTGGGTCAAATGTCCCAAATGCTGAAAGGTTCGGGTAAGAAAAATTAGCTTCCACAATTGTAATGTTTATTGAAGAGAATAAAAGTCTGGCGTATTATTCGTAATATCCTCGCAATAATAATGTCGCGCGTGGACAATTGGCGTAGTGACGCGAGAATTTACATTACATGGACTTACGAGAAGGTAATCGGTCGACAACAAGCATTTGCTGGTAAACGGTCGGAGTAATAGCCACTCATTCGCGAGCATTCACACCCACTTATCGTAAAAATGACATACAATTACAAACTAAATAATAACAATGAACGGTCTCTCTTAAAACAGCGACAAACGTAACTGGCCTCCGAGTTTCACTCGGCCGTCTCTTCGTAAACTTTTGGAACATTTTTCGACTCTGGCCTCGGCATCTTCATACTCCCCTGGTCACGCATCCCCTCCTTCTTATCCTCGCTAACGATGTAAGGATAAGGCACCTCCTTCTCCACCGCGTAGTGGACCTCCTTCTCCACGGGGTACGGTATCTCTTCCTCGACTCTGACCTTGACCGGCACGGGCTTGTCGTAGGGCACTGGAATGGGATTGTCGACCTTGACTTTCACCGGGTAGGGCACGTACCTCTCCACGTGGAATGGTACGTGCTTGGTGACCGGTACCGGGAAGGGCTTGAACAGAGGCACTGGCACTGGTCTCTCCTCCTCCACTGTCACTGGGAAGGGCAGGATTTTCTCGACCGGGTAGGGCTTCGGTATGTGGACGGGGACGCTGATGGGAATCGGTATTTTGCGATCGATGGGGAAGGGCTCGGGTACCGGGACCTTCACCTCGTAGTAGATCTTCTTCTCGACTGGATAAGGATCGGGTATGTAAACTCTGTGAGGGACGCGGCGCTCGATGGGGACGTGGACCGGGTAAAACGACTCCTTCACCACGGCTATTGGCTTGGGTATTTTCACTGGTACCTTCACCACTACCTTCACCGGATACGGTATCTCTTTCTCCACGGGGTAAGGCTCCGGCACGTGGACTTCCACTGGGTAGGGCACGTTCTTGTAAACCGGCACGTGGACAGTTTTCTCGACGGGGTAAGGCTCGGGGATGCTTTTCACGATCGTCACTGCCTTCTCGTGATGCTCGGCATGGCTGCCGAAGCTCGGATCCGAGTCGAACAGCGGACTGTTGAATGCCTCGAGGTTCGGCGACTCGACCGTCTCAATGGCTTGAGCATCCGGAAGCGGGACTAGCTGCGTATCAGCCCTGTGCTCTACGTATACATACACACATAGATATATATATAGAAAGAACGTTTGTTTATAGAGATAAATAGGGGGGGGGTGAGAGGTCGTTGCACTTGTAGCTTCCCAACTGTCGGTACTGTGTCGACTTAGTTTGCCGACACATAAGCACCGAGTCAGGTCGATCTATCGGTCGATCGAGCTTCATTTAATCATTGAAACTGAACAAACAGCCCGTTTGTTTTGCAAGCATTTCTTATTTTCAATGCACATGCGCAATTACGAGTGTAAATAATGTAATGCCTTTACCGTGCTCGTCTTCGCTCAAAGTGTTCCTGTCGATTTTCCTCGACTCTTTAAGAGATGACTTTTCTTTCACATCGTCCTTGCGGTCGATTGGATGTATTTTCGTGACGACGTATCCAATTCTGCGGTTGGACGAGCGGTCGATGATGAGCTCGACTTTTTTCACTTTCGAATGAACCTCATCGACTGACACGATTACCGCACAAACCATTAGTATGATTGCTATGCGCTATTAATCAAGTAAATACAAAGATGAAATGAAATTGAGAATGGCTTATCGCAACGAGCTTAAAAATACATCTTTTACTCCCTCTCTCTCTCTCTCTCTCTCTCTCTCTCTCAATTATTCGAATGAGTCTTCAATGGAATTTCAAATATGAATTTCAGTCGCGTTAAAGTGATTTTATTAGCCAAAAGGTATTGTACTTATTGAGCAAGTGACATTCTATTCGGAACTAATGCTTTTCAATTTTACTGTTAATGTATCATTATGACAGATGTAAACGTCGTTGTCCAAAGTCGTATCACAATTACAATCGACCAGTAAATCCGCCAACTAACTGCCTCAACCCATCCAACCAATTAAAAGACAACAAAAACCTCACACTCAACTTTACAAGCATTTAATGCAACTGGTCACTTTATTCTGACCATAGCGAATATACATATATGTATATGTATATGTATATGTATATATATGCACGTATGAGCTTACCGCATGTCCCATGGCGACGAATGCGCGCAAGTGAAATGGCGAGTAAAGCGATTGATCTGTTGGAAGTAAACAGTTTTGTCCAACGGTTTTCACACAACTGAATATTTCCACACGCACTGTTTTGCCTTTTATAAGCCGTCCTCGGTCCAGCGTGTCAGAATTTTTCGACGAGGAATTCGCGCTTTCGAACGTACGGGCCGCGGACCATGAGCACCGAAAGTGAAATCTCATCTTTTCCAATAAGAAGAGCATCGCCACAAAGAAGCGCATCACGCGAGCAATGTCTTTGCTAATAACGGCCAGGCACGAGATCTCGAGCACTCGAGGATCAGCAGACGGCGAAATCCATTTCCAATCTCTTGGCACGCCTGATGCAATTACAATCGCCTCTATTTATCAAGTGCAATAGCCCCGGCGCGGAAACGATGCTCGCATTATCATATCAATTCTCCGCCTTGCTTTGATATCATGAATAATTTATGACTTTTTTAAACGATCGAGATCTCTTGGCGATCCCTACGAAATCAGTGCTCAACTCCATAGTTAATAATCAACAAACTTGTGCTACTGAATGGCAACGATATGTGAGTCCATACAGGAGTCAAAATTTCATAAACAATTGATAGATAATTGTGATACATGTGTGCTTGTTCTTTTAATTTTTTCATTTAGAACAATTGTTTACCTGCCTTTACCAGGACTGTCAATATATCTAGCATATGGCGAAGCAATGGTACTCTTTGAGCGAGCACTAATGATGGAAGAATAGTTAGCCAAACGATTCTTAAACGCACAAATCTTTTGAGCATCAGAATGCACATTTCCTCAATTCATTAGGAATACTTGCTGTACTTTATCAATTAATTATTTACGGATTCACGAACTTCCTAGAAAATTTCGCATACCCCAACAACAACAATAATTATTTACTTATATGTGCAATTAATTTAGCGTAGATTTGATCTTTTATAACGCTCACATACATATATATATCGATTTATAACCGAAAATTCAGTTGTGCTGATGATTCTTTCATGAATAATGAAAAATAAGTTATTCTACATTGCTGATCTATACATAATTAGGTGTTAGACTTTTAAATTAATTTGCACAACTGCATAATGTCCTAAAATTGCATTACGACTTTAGAGAATTTTACCATTACGCAACTCGTTAACAAACATGATGGATAATAATAGCTTGCCAGGTAAATAAATAATTCATATTTTCTACGCGTACTCTAATCATACAAAATTATATAAATATCACTACCGACAACAAACCTAAATGGTAAACACAATGTGATTATGCTATTCCTGAAAAGTGCATATTCACGACGCAAATATTCTCCACAAAGATCTATGATATTGTCGATACAATTATTGGCCAAACAATATTAAGAAGTTTTCATTCGAGCCTTTAAGACAAGAATGCAATTGTTTATCATCGAGTGATCGTTGCCCCTACCACCCAAGCAGCCTCTTCAATTGATTCGGCCAATTAGGCATGCGATTTCAACCGATGATCGAACGGCAAATCAGCAGCGCCGTCAATGCATAAATAGGGAGGATCGAGTAGAAAAGAAGGGAGAAAATGCGAGGGCCATACGATCTCCTCGGAACACCAAACGATGAATCTCCCATTTACTTGGCTCTCATCACGCCAAGTACTTAACATAACTAGGCACCACTCGCGTATATCATTATTAACGGCCTCTGCACACCGTTAAGTCTGTTCTCGTTCACGTGCCTGCCTATCGCTTGCTACGGTCGACGGATACACGGATATGAAATTATAAGATAGTTGTAAAAGTGAATAAAGGGGAAGAGATTGTTATCGGCATCACTCGCTATCCACAAACGAAATGGCACTAGCTTTTCCTTTTCAATCTATATATATATACGCATATACGCCCGTCTGCGTGCGCGCGTGTGTGTCTGCTCGTGCTCGATCGAATGATAATGTGTTCTCGAGATGCATAATTTCTTTTTAATATGGGAACCTCTTCTCTTTCAGAGAATACAGTTTTGTTTAATAGACAGAATGGCGGCATGAGGACGTCGGGGTTCTTAAATTTCTTGCGCAATCGGCGTAATGATTTTATTGTTCATTTAATCATTGTATTGTAATTTTCAATATACAATATAATGGCATTTTCAAGTTGCGTGTGCCGAGAATTGCCACTGCATACTGAGGCAGAGGAAGGCATATTTTCGCTAAAACTTTGTCATTATGTCTCGAAGGAGATAAAAGAGCCGATGACACCGTACACATTAATTAAAAATATTCCTCGTTACACGCTCTCCTATATAATTCCAATTGCGAGTGGAGAATTATTAGATGCACATCTGTGCGCTTTCTATTTATTTAAAGTGATGGGCTAGGCAAATTGCTTATCCGCTCATTAATAGAAATAGAAATTAATTAGTTGCACGAAATTATCGTCCGTCTACATTTAGACTTAAAGTCATTTATTACGAATGAGCTTATCACTCGTGTCAGTCGAGCGAATGCGAATAATTTTTTCGCCATACTAGAATTCTTGCGCATGCAAATTGTACGGCCAGCACTATAAATCCGAGTTGTAATAGAACTAAATTTAGAAGGAGAATGTTATTTATTCGTACAACTGAATTGCGTATGAAACATATGAAATACAACATTCTATTATAGCTCCGAGACTTGACACTTGAGTTTTTACAAAATGTCCCAATGAATTAATACAAGTAATTCTCATACTACACTATATCCATGTATTTATGATTAATCTTTGTACGCTGTTTATTTAACGTAAAGTGCGCTTGAATAATTTGTATGGGACGTATGTTTTGTAGAAGCAATTTGCGACTTTTAAGTCCCCATTTGACTTGTCGAAGCCAGCAGTTTAATCAATGACCTCAAAAGCCTTGCCATTTAATACTTTGGATAAATGCATTTATATTTCAAGTAGCTCTATGTATTTATCAATCTATTTCTCTATGCATAGAATAATCCGTCATCTAGAATTTATTATTATTTTACGAATATATATGTATATATTTGCCATGTTTGTTGGAGTTTGTACCAACTGTGAGCAAAGAGCCGTTAATTAAGCTCGAAAATATGTGGACATATTAATTTAGAAGATGACAAATGATAAGCAGCATACATGACAAACATGTTAATCACCGTGCAATTGCCCAACTACTGCTTTGTTGAGTGCGCCGTCTTGTTATTTTATAAAGGAAGCCAGTGCCATTGAAAGGATGATTCAAAAGTTCGATAAGTGAAATGAACAATCCTCACCTTATCGCCCCTTCAATGTATTCTTTCAAATAGACTTGTCTGCCCGATTCCCGCAAAATTTTCATCCTCTAAAATTACTTATCTCTCCCCCGCCATCTAAACGTTTCTTCTCCAAACGTATTGTCTATTCCCATGTCTCCCTCGGTGCAATTTAGATTACGAAGCCGACTTTAACTGCGCCCATAAATAGGTTGATAGCGAGTCTTGTTCCATGGGCTCCCACGATCCTGCATGTGCTATATAATCACGGGCTGGCGTGATCATTTAAGAGTGAGAGTAAATTTTAAATACGGTTTTGCAACTACTGCACACGTTTCTTGTGCCCGCTCCTGCCTACTCCAAGCCATATTCTCTCTACAACCATTTAAAAACAAATTACATTGGTGGCCAAATCGTTTATTAAATAAGCTAAGCGGAATGATTTTTTTTTTAAGCAAATTGTCCGCCTCGGATGTGACTGTATTTGTTTATATTGACTGTAAGCGAGTATTGTAATGTGTATTGGGAGTTTGTTTGGGCCGGCGATTTAACCGATAAACAACGTACGAGTCGATAGCTTGGATTTTATCGCAACGGAATGTTATTCCATCTACGGCGCCTCACTTACTATTCAGCTTACAATCAAATGCAATATTGACAGCCTCTATATGTGCATTTGAGGAAAATCGCAAGATGCGTAAAGTGCCGAGCAGAAAAATTACCAAAATGTAATCTATTGTGGCGAATTCGTAAGCCACTATTTTTCAAGGTCCTTAAAACTTTGGTAGGACTTTAGGCACTTGAGGGACAATTAAAGAAATGACATACGGCAAATGGCAATAAAGTAATGGAGAATTTTATCATCTCTGTCCCCGAAATCACCAAAAATCCCTTCGACGATAATTCTTCACTTAACGAGAACAAGTTATTCGTGGAAAGTACAACGGAGACGATCATCAAAGCATTTCCAATAAAAAAACAAAAAGTCCACCTACAATTGCACATCTGTCGGAAATTTTTATTTCACTCGAAGGAAGCTAGGACTGGTGCTCCTGTACCGTGCGCTACCTACTTTACCGACTGCAGCACCGCCCGCCCGCTAGTTCCTCAATGTCGTATTGCCGAGTTGCGCGAAAAGAGCGCTAGCGATTGATTCTCCAGCACTTATCTTCCTTTTCCCATCATTAACAACTTATCAACGACAATTCTTCTCCTCCCTCTCGCGCCCGAATAATCCTTCGTTGTCCCCTTGGATAACGCAGCTGATAACGCCCACTTGTCATTACGGATTACAAGCTTAAATGAAAAACCCGAGCTCCCTGCGCTTGATATTTATAATATCTCATTTCCCGACTTGTCGAAAGACGCTTACCGGCCTTACCGCCTTCGCCTCACTTTCCAATTAGCACGCACACATAGCGCCAAGGAAGAAGACTCTTACTTTCAGTTCCGGCGTCGCGTATGCGCTAATAATGCATGGCGCAACACTCTCTTACGTGCGCGTCTACCTGCTCCACAGACGCACACGTAAGAGAACAAAAGTGTGAAAAGAACGAAAAATAATAATGACAACTAATAATAATAATAATTGGCTATTTTGAGATAATATTTTGAGAACTGGCAGTGCGTTTTGGGGGAAGCTTATTGCGCTTCAAAATAAACGAGCATTCAATGCTTATCGTGATTTCCGTTTTCAGTTTCCTCACTTCGATCATTATTGCGAGGAGGCGCAATTTTCAGGGCGAGTAATTTCAATTTTCGCCGGCCAGCTGAGCCACCGTGAAGCCTCTCTTTCTATAAACCAATGCTTTCCGAAATAATTGACGAGTACGTAAGAGAATAAAGCGGCGCCGAAATTATTCTCCAATTTCAATGTTGTCCAATGTAACTTTACGTTATCGGACCGACATCCCACTCACTCTTACACAACCCGCTCTTCCACATTTAAGGGTCATAAAGGGATTTAAGAGAGACCATTAAGCCCGCGCCAACTAATTCCGAGAAAGCCACGTGTGTGAAATTGTCAGGCGAGTGAAAATCGCTCGGGTGACCAGGTTCCCCCAATTATTATTTATTTATCATTGCATTAAGCAGATTCGCTTGTCGAAGTGAACGGCCAACAAATTGCGAAAGCCTGCCCCATTGGAGGAGCTCCACCAGGGTTTGCAAGCCGACCACCGTTGTCTATCACTAACACGTACGCGCGTGTAATTAGCAGCCGTGGGTCGCCGCCCGCGACTCCCAACCCCGTTCTCACACCCATTTCTCTCGGGTCTTTCCCCCACTCCCCCCCACACTGCCGCATCCTCATCCCTCGCCATTACTCGAGTATAATGATCCGAGCCCCGAAACGTGGACGTGCATGACGAAAAATTTCACGATAAAATTAACGAGGCTGCCCGCTGCCTTGCTGCAATCATTATCTCGACGAGTACGGCAATTAATAATTACGTTTACGTTATAAATACGTTTACGTCGAATGGCCGCGACACACCTTCGTCCCAACGCTCGCGCATCACCAACACTTTACACATCAAAATTATTAATCTCCCTCGTAAAATTACAAGATACTCGCGGCGTCCTCAAACCCACCACCCGCCCCCCGCCCCCGCTCCCCACCAACACCCCCGTCGCTCGCAAATCGAGGGGACCAGAGTTAGCTGGCTTACAGCGAATTTCCCGAGCGCTACCTCGAGTCCAAGCAATTAGCGATCGAAGCCGATGGCAACGGAGAAGCTTGCGCAAGCTCCCAGGCATGCGCGGCCGATCCCCATCCGTCCTTGTCAGCCTTCGTAACCTAACCGTAACGATCGATCGTTAACGTCACTCGGCTCCAGCTACCCTTCGATTACAATGCACTCGCGAGTGCGCGACTCTGGCTGCGTATGCGCGCCAGCCAAACCTATAATTCCCATGGCGCGCGCTCTCCGATGATCGACACTTTGCGCAACGAGGTGCCCCATCTCCGCGAATTGCCGGCTCCGATCGGCTAATTGCCAATCGGCTTTCATCATTCGCCGCTCTCGCCCCCGTCCCTCACCTGGCGATGGCGAAACCGAGGAGGAGACGCGATCCTCGAGCGCAGGCAACGGCTCGATCTCGGCAGATCCTCGTCATTTCCTCAGATCCAATTGCCGATCTTGGCAATGCTTAGGGTCACTCCCAATGGAAGCTCGCGTGGATCGTGAGGGAAGTGGCTTGGGATAATTGTGCAGGGTCGAGTACAAAGAGTCCAGTAATTGTATTTTTCAGTGTTCTTTATATGTTTTCAGTATAAAAAATACATTAATCTCCTAAGTCGGTACAAAACAATAATCTACATCGAGGTTCGCGTCCTCGTGATCATCGTCTGGCGCTTGAGCGGGGCTCGCAAGCTCGGACGTTACAACATTGCCCGGGTGGTGGTGTGGGGGGGAGCCTCGGCAAGTCGAGCCGCGGTGTGTTGTCGCTTACAATCGTCGCCTAAAGTCGCCGCCCATCATTGAGCTCCCCTGCACTATAAATTACAATTTACAAGAATAATGTCGCGTAGGTGGCCCGTGGCGGCCCTCGGCCCGTCCGCGGGCGACGTTTGGCGAGCTCAGTGGAGGTAGCCGCCGTAGTCGTTGTAGGAGCCTCCGTCGTGTCCGTAGTACTGGTGGTGGACGGGGACGGCAATGGGCACCTTGACCGGGTAGGGCACGGGCTTCTCAACGGGCACGGGGACGTGCTTCTCCACGTGGACGGGGTAGGGCCTGTCGACCGGTACCTTAACTGGATAGGGCACGGGCCTCTCCACCGGGTACGGCACTGGCTTCTCTACGGGGTACGGCTGGGGCACCGGGACCTTCACGGCCACGGGCACTGGCCGGTCGACGTGCACCGGGTAGGGCCTGTCTACGGGGACCTGCACCGGGTACGGCACGTGCTTCTCCACGGGGTAGGGCACGTGCTTCTCGACCTCGACCGGGTACGGCTTGGGCACGGGCACCGGGTAGGGGCGGTCGACCGCCACCTTAACCGGGTACGGGACGAGTTTCTCGACCGGGTAGGGGGCGGGTACGTGGACGGGTACCTTCACCGGCACGTGGATCTTCTTCTCGACGGGATAGGGCTGGGGCACCGGGACCTTAACCGGGTACGGGACGTGCTTCTCAACCGGGTAGGGCTGGGGCACGTAGACCTTCACGGGGTACGGCCGATCGACGGGCACGTGCACGGGCACGTGGATCTTCTTCTCGACGGGGTAAGGCTGTGGGACGTGGACCGGGACCTTGACGTAGACCTTGTACGGTACCGGGACTTCCTTCTCTACGGGGTAGGGCTGGGGCACCGGGACCTGAAAAACATGCGGCGACAATCGCTCGCGTTAGGCTTTTTCGGATCAAAATGTTGACTCGCTCAAACTGGCTTTTGCCTTATAAAAAAACGAGGACATTGGGCATGTAATGGTGGAGACGAGGTCCGACATACTTGGTCCTCGTCCCACACACACACACACACACACACAGGCAAACATATTTTGTTTGAGATATCGTTAATAATCGCCAGACCAATCCCCCGAGCTCTTTCCACGGAAGCGTGGATGGCCGATCGGTTGCTCGATCGGTTGCTCGGTGATCGGTCGCTCCTCACCTTAACGGGGACGTGGACCTGCTTCTCCACCGGGTACGGGATGTGCTTCTCGACGGGGTAGGGCACCGGGACGTTCTTATAAACGGTGATGACCTTCTCGTGGTGATGGCCGTCGTCGTAGCTTCCGCCGTAGCCATGGCCAAGGTCGAGACCCTGGAGGTGGCCAGCAGCGCCGATGTCGTAGCCGCCGTCGTAGGCGTAGCCGTAGCCGAGGCCGAGGAGGCCGCGCTTCTCCTGTTTCTTGGTTTCCGGGAGGGCCGACTCCGCGGCCTTGGAGGCCTCCTGCGTGGCAGCAGCCTTCTCGGAATACTCAGCCGACGCAACAATCACGAAGAGCCCGATCAGGGCCACGTGCATCTGCAACATTGAGCAACAATCGGTGTCTTTAAAGGGAGGCGGCAGCGGGTCAGTTTGCCGCGGGACTCTGCTGTTGGGCCCGATTCTCGGTGGGATTCGGGAGGAGGTCGCGGAGGAGGACGTGGAGGAGGACGTGGAGGAGGTCGAGTTCACGAAAGGGGATATACTCGGAGATGGCCCCGACGTCGTCGTCGCGTTGGATGAATGAGGGTGCGGGCCTCGTGGGCCCCTGGACCCCATGAGCCCCGGAATTGGACATTATGTCGGGGAAAAGCGGGTGCTGGTGGGAGCACGACGGGGATGGTTTCGAGCACTGGGATGGCGTCGGGGGTGGACGTCGTCGCGTCGGCACTTGGGGCATGGGAGTCGAGGTGGCTGGCCCCGGTCGGGCCGCTCTTCTCGGGAGGGATCCGTGAAGCGAAAAAGGAAGCGGAGACACAGCGGTTGCACACTCGGACGACGTGGGGCGCGCACTGGCGGGCCAAGGCGTTCACGTACCAGACTCCTCATTTTTGCTTTCGCGATGTTCCGGGTGCGTCCAGAAGCGAACTGGATGCTGATTGCCGGGCGTCCGGGGCCTTATATACGCTTGGCACTTTCGCCTTCGCGGCGAGCGCGGGCCCCCGGCAGGTAGAGGGGCCCGCGAGCTCCTCTGGCCGCCGCCGCCTCCCCCCTCCCACCCACCCTCCCGCCCTCCCCACTATCCCTCCCCGCCCCGTCCTTTGTTCACGCGAGCGAGCGCGGCTGCCGACCACCACTCCCCCGGGACACACGCGACCGATCGCCGCTCTCGCTCTCGCCGCGGCTCTCGATTTCCTTTTCCCTCGGCCTCCCTCTCGCTTTCGTTCGCGCCTCCTTTTCGCCGACGACTACCTCTCCCACCTCCAGCCCGTCCGTCCCGAGCGCGTAATACGCCTACGGCCGCCGCGTTCGCGAACAATCGATCGCGCGGCCCAGTTTCTTACGCGGCCGCGAGTTCAAATTCGTGCCGATGCGCCCCGACGCCTCTTCCTAATTGGGCTGCATTCTTCTAAACTCCTCTTCCTAAGTGGATTCGCAATGTCAGCCGCCCGGGAGGTCGTCGAGGGGATCAGAAGGAGGCTGCTGCCCGAGCGCACGGGAGGGCGAGTCGGTTAGGACGAGGGCGCGTTGCTTTGGAAGGGAGCGATCGAGGCTCAAGTGAGAGAGAGAGAGAGAGAGAGAGAGACAGGTGAGGGGGGAGGAAGATTATACTCGCGGGTGAGCGATTGATCTTGGATCGCCATGTGTGCGAACGGACGCTCGGTCGTTATGGGATTGTTAATTGATTACATCAGAATGATCTGTTGATTGACTTTGGAGTGCACTTCGCAACTGATGTTTCATGTGCACCGAGTTCATTTGAATAGCTCATGCTGTTCCACTGAGTCACCGGTTATTAAGTAACTGAATTATAAAACTACTTTCAAATTATATTTTTTGTGACTCAATTTGTTTTATAATTTGTGAGCATTATTCTTTTTGAAATAGCCTATAAATTCAGTTGGCGCACTGCGGCGCGCTGCGCCCGCCTCTCCACTGCCTGCTCGCAATTACAATTATATAAACAACGGTTAATTGTTGGCTATTTGTTTAAATAATTTACCGCCTTGTCGTTGGTATTGTGGTGTTGCGCGGGTTCGCTTCTTGGCCGGCAAGTGCCAGCGCGAAACCGGTAATCGGCCATTTAAGACTGTCCTGCAAATTATGTTATCGCTCCGGCAAATGAACTTGATTATAATATCGTTAACGATTAAAGCTGATAAATCATCGTCCGATGTGTTGCGGGCATGCACGTGTGGATGTGCGCGGGCGGTCGCGCGCTCACGCACACGCGCGCGCGCGCGCGCAACCGCTCGCCGCAGCTGAAAATTTATGTAATACAGTATATAAATAGATAATTTATATCGCATTCTTAAATATACACACGACTTACATAGCATACAATAGCATTTTTGGTAATGTGAGTTTTCTTTTTTACGAGCGTATGCGTCATAAATTCAAGCGATATATCATTAAAATAAAGAAAGTGCATTTATCCCTTAAATGCTTTATAGGCACATGAGAGAGTGAAGTAGGCGCAAACTAACGTTGTAATTAATGAGCTGGAATATGAAGGAAAAAAAAAAGGCATTTCTTGAATATATATCGTGAAAAATGAATAATGCCGTTTAGATTAATAAGTCAGTCACAACGTAATTGTAAGTGTAGGGTAATTTTTTCTCTAAATGCCGCACATAAATGTATTTCTGCTTTTCTGCGTAATTCTATATTATATCGTAATTCTATATTATATCTTCTCTCTCTCTCTCTCTCTCTCTCTCTCTCTCTCTCTCTCTGTCTATCTATCACAATCGAAATGCTTTTCAAGAGTATCCTAGAAAATGAAATGGGATTGAATACAGAGAGAGAGAGAGAAAAGAACAAGATTAAAGAATGCGCAACCATTCGTTTTGATAAAATAAATTGGCAATTCCTTGTTTCGTAGCTCTTATGTAAGCATATGAATTCCCATGGGACGTAATGAGAGATGATGAGACCGTTAATAAACTCGGTGCTTAGGAAGAGAGAAATGCAAATTTTTTTCGGTAGCCAATTTGCACCGAGTCGTACGATTATTATTATTATTATCAATCCGTTTTATATCTATGATAGAGCAGGGATTATGTTGTTTTTTTGTTTTTGTTTTTCTGTCTTCTCTCGTCGCACGCTTACGGCCGCTCAATCGAACGTTCAGCGTTTAAAGAAATTCCTCTGGCAATCGAGAAAGCGTGGGGAGCTCGGCAAAATCAGCCGAAAAGCTCAAATTCGATTATTTCGAGTGAGCGTGTGGCTTTGTGTAACGAGGCTGCGCTTTGTATGTCAGCGCCTTTGTCGAATCCTATAGAATAAGGATAAGTCTATACAAAGAGACTCCGTGCACCGGTAAACCAAAGTTTTAATTAGAATCGTGCATGTTTATATATAAGGTGCCGGGCGGCAGAGTACGAGTTGCCAAAAAACGACGGCTAAATCGGCCAGACTCGATTCGGCATTGTTCGCTTGCTAATCGCGAGTTGGCGTCTGTCGGTTGAGCGATGCGCTTCTTCGGCTCATGTCGCGCAATTCAAACGGCCGGGAATTGCGGAGAAATTTTGCGCGTACGGGAGCGAGTGGCGACGCGCCTCGCTTAATTCCTCGGCGGCTCGACGCCGCTTAATTCAGCGTCGGGAGCGAGTCCGTCGGGGTTTCGAGGCGAGTCGCCGTCGTATCGACGAATTCTTGAACGGCGGCCTCGGCGGCCCGCGTAGTCGTCAACTAGCCGGCGACGGTTTAGAAATTTTTTTGAAACTGCCGCTAGATGATTAGAGACTGAATTTATAACTTTATTGGCAAATCTTTTCGAAATCCGCCTCGTATTTGAGCAACGAGCGAGTTCGATCGCGTAAGGCGCGGGGCGGGAGGGGGGAGGCAGCGAGGCTTCGTAGTTCGAGGAAGCGGACTTGGTGTTTGTCGGTAGCGCAGTAGTACAATTGGTGGCCTACACTTCCCAATTGTGGCTTCGAGAGTAGCAAAATATAAGGCCCCGACGAGTCACGAATTGCACAGAAGACAAATTGCCGCGAGCGAAGCTACATTACGAGCGGCGGCAAACCACGAATTTTCAAACTTGCTTTACAAACTCGCTCTCCCGAGCCTAGCAATTAAGTAAACAAAGCACGTGAAAATTGTTATTTAATAAAGTTGCGCTCGAGCGGCTCTTTAACGAAAGATCGGGAAAGCGCATAACTTACGAATGAAAAGTTCAATTTACAAAAGTGAAAAGGGGTATTGCTTCAAGTGTGCATTATAATTTTCGCGCAAAACGCAAATTTGGCGCAGATTTTACGGGCGCGGTATTTATTCCCCTTAATAATCGCCGGGCCTTTTTAATTTGAGCTTCGGCATCCACGGCAATTGATTATTATTCTTTAATTAAACGATCACGTAATCACTTTCGTCCAATGATAAAATAAGATGGCGAATTACAAAAGGTCCGACGGCAATGCGTAAACAGCGTCATAAAATTCGTATCAATAAACGGATAATAAATGGCTGGATTGCCGCGTCCTCAGCGCCGCAATTTGCGCATCGATCAGCTACATCCACTTTATCTGCAAACATCCGCGTATTACGATAATTAGAGCGGATTATCGACGCGCATAATTTAGCCGGTCCGACCTACGCTCACGACACAATAAATAAATGCCCGAAATTTATGCTCGCGAGACCCAATCTCACTCTCTCCCTCTCTCTCTATATACGTGTACATCGCAATTTCTCTGTGGTTTGCGTCCGAGGATGCGGCGTATTGAGAGGTAAGAGAAGGGAAGAGCAATTACGTAAAGGACGTCTTGTAAAATGTGACGGAGAATAGTCGACGCCACTCGCACAGACGTATATGTAACACTCGTCCATTAGGCGATCGAAGGTGCATTAAGAAATGCACATACACATACGTACATGATCTTAGGGATATGGCAATGAAATTTTGTTGCTTTGGAGGATCGTTAGGGGATGGTTCGCTAGACACAAATTCCAATCGTTTTGAAGCACGTAAAATACACTTTTTTCCGTGAGAATAATATCTCTTGCGATACAACTACTGGCTTTCCTATCCTGAAAACCATCTTTCCTCAATGTCCAAAATTTATTTAAATGGACCTCTTACTCCATGGAAATACCATTTTCATTATGGTAAATTTGCTTGTTCTGTTAATGTTCCTTGTAATGTGCATTTCAATAATGTGTCTGATCACGTGAATAAATGAATGTTTGCTCTCTCGATGCAACTTAGTTACGGAACGGAAAAATAAATAGGCAAATAAACGCAAAATTTCACGCTATCGCTCAAGGGGGAAGAATATTTTTTGCAACTCGAGCATCCCTTCAAGACATTATCATAATACACGTGTGCGTGTGAATTTCGCGTTACTTTGGTGTTACTTAGAGATATTGATATTGCCTTGAACGATATATTAGTAGTGTAATGGGCATAAAACATGTTAATGATAGAAAAAAAATGGTTCAGCGTACGTAGCTGCACGCGAAGAACATTCTAGAAAAGAAAAAAGAAAAAAAAGTAGATGCATTTAATTTTTAATTCACTATACTGGGAATACGTATATCGCTTTAAGAAGGCGCGCCCAGGTCCATGGAGATGAGTATAAAAATGAATAATTGAAGCCCATCATTGGGCATTAATGTATGAAAGGATGCATATATATATATATATATATATATATATATATATATATATGTTTAAATTTATCGCACAGATGATACTCAATTGCGCATCAAAGTAACCGAGCGTTTAAGCACAAAATACAATTACAATATTTATCAGCGATTACTCCTCTGCATAATTAGAACTGCAATTTTGAGTTCTCGAATGCATTGCGCAACATACAACGTCTAATTAGCAATAGAGAGGCTTGCAGAAGAGTTAGCTGTCGCATCGGAATCCGAGGCGTCGTTGTAAGAAAGTGGTAGTAATACCGCCGCTGGTATCGGCGCTCGTTCATTTAGGCTCAGCCGAGGGCGAGGACGAGGGCGAGGACGAGGGCGAGGAGGAGGATGAGGGCGAGGAGGAGGATGAGGTTGAGGGCGAGGATGAGTATGAGGACGAGGGCGAGGAGGAGGAGGAGGGCGAGGAGGAGGATGAGGGCGAGGAGGAGGATGAGGGCGAGGAGGAGGATGAGGACGAGGGCGAGGAGGAGGATGAGGATGAG
>JAPYYT010001572.1:0-26627 GCA_030522565.1 Ceratosolen corneri | reverse complement strand
CACGCCAATTAGCCTCTGTTTCATTCTACTCGACTATCTCTCTTTCTCCACTATCCGCCTCTCCCTCCCTCCACCTGGGAGAGTGTTTTCTCGGGCTCAATCCCGAACACCTATCGTTATATAAAATGAATTGTAAAATTCATTAATTGAACGCAGCATAATAATTACATTGTTAGAATCTCAAATCCAGTAAGCAGAGATACTGATCTGCAGTTAAACCCTGTTGATCCAAACTAATACAACAAGTTCATGCTTTGTAATATTCAATTAATGCCTGAATATTGCAACACGATATACAATACAACGATATACAATTCATAATCAATTTTTATTTGAACTCACGGAACTCAATACATTTTGTATATTCACTTTATGTTTACGCGGTATTCAATTCATGTATAAATATTAAGATAGTTCAAGATTTATAATTCAAAATTAGAACAGCACTATAATAATGTCATATCGTCTAAAGACAGCATTATATTTCAATACGTTAACATAAACACCGTTTTACAGCATTACCCATGCACTCTTCGCCTTTGTTTTATTTTACTCTGCTATTTAACTACCTTCACTATCCACCTCTCCCTCACATGACCTGGATAAGCGCTTTCTCGAATTATTTCCCGAACAATACTTAAACCAACCAATTATATCTAAGTGATAATGGAAAATTACTATCTGCATTTATCCCTCCCCACAGAATAATGCAAGGGGTACGAGAAACATAAATCCGACTGCAATGAAGATGCGGCAGTCACTTCTGACGTCAACTTAACTCTAAAAACTATTTAATATACATTTTGACCTGAGACTGCAGTCTATATTCTGACCCCCTTACTTTATAAGTAAAAATTGATTATTATTACATTAAGTATTTCGCCTACTTAAGTTCGGTCCCCGTTAAGAATGCGCCACGTCCAGTATTTAAGCATCTACAGAATCGTGTAAATATATTATTCTTTACTATTCATTGTTTTCACGTATTTAAATACCTGTACTAATAGGAACCATCTGTTAACACTGTAACAGGCACCATCATACTAATAATAATCTCATTAATCATTACCTCCCTTATATCCGACTGCAGTCATTCCCTTTCCCCTTTTTTCTATATTGCAATCAGCATTCAAATAATTGCTGAATCAGTAAGAGGTAACTCCTCCCTTCATAACATCCAAACAGTAATCAATTTATAACTGATTACCTCAGCCCTATACCTTATAATTTCTTTTACAAATTACAATTTGATTCATTCCATCTTTTTTCAACATTTGTTTTCAATATTTATTCAATAAACTACTTAAACGCACAAATAACTCCAAAGACTTGTTTCTTTGAAACCTATTCATATCTTTCTCTTTCCACTATCCGTCTCTCTTCACTCGCAACTTTGACTTTCAAATTCAAAACTTTGACATTCAAATTTTTATTTTTATTTATCATAAGATAAAATGTTTTAAATCTACATATGTTCTAGATTCCAAGAGAATTTCGTCAGTTGTTCCGTACTACCTTATTGTTTGAAAATTACTTTATATATTTTGTGTTTATAATTGCCAAATGCGTTTCAAGAATATACAACGAATATTTTTTCCCCGACAATTTTACGACCATATTTATTCGGACTGTTCTTTGAATGTTCGCCGATGGCCAAAAATGACCATCTTGTCTTTTGTAATATAACTGTAGAAAATTAAATGAAATATCTTTCTGAAAACTCTAGCATAGTTGCCTGATCTCGTGTTATATTCAGAACGTACCGGTTCATAAATGACAACATGCAGTGCTTTAAATACGGATACTTTGAATACGGAATATATACAGAAAAATATACGGAAATAATAATGCTGTCTCTATTGAATATATGTTGAAATATGATATTGTCTTTATTTAACTTTATCTAAATTGAATATGGCGAAAGTTGGATTAATTATAATTATAATGAGTAAACTATATTCTTAGATAATGTCTTTTAGGTGATTTACTCCTGCGCGACTGCAAAATTCAGGCGTAAATTGAATACTGCGAAGTTTGGAAGAACGGTTAATTATTAGTATAAATCAGTGTTGATTCTAGTTAATGTTCAGGTCAGTATGTTCCATACTG
Organism: Ceratosolen corneri; assembly: GCA_030522565.1. Lineage (NCBI taxonomy): Eukaryota > Metazoa > Arthropoda > Insecta > Hymenoptera > Agaonidae > Ceratosolen > Ceratosolen corneri. The sequence goes on along the minus strand of JAPYYT010001572.1, from coordinate 24,518 downwards.
TATTTATATATCACTTCGTTAATGTTGTCGCAACCCTACAGATCGCGTAATGTGATCCTCGGGTTATGCGGCGTTCAATGCTTGAATGCCGACTTGGTCTTACTAGTGTGATAAATATTTGGCTACCGGTATTTGGCAGCATTAGTTGCCTGTTACTTACCATCTTGCTCCTCGTGAGGCTATTGCTGAATAGCAGAATGTGGAGCCATGATTGCGCACTTTGTTGGTCTCATCGGTGTAGCCGTTACAGCATAGAACAAGAAGGGGTCTGCAAGGAAGTAAATTATACTTGCACTGGTTGCAGCTTTCTTGTAAATTTTACGGAGTCACTATGTTTTAGAACCTTTTATTGAGACCACTTATTCAGCTTCATGATCCTCCCTTAAATAACTAAGAGAATTCTGGACCGCAGCACGCGTACAATTTAGTTTTTATATTTTCAACCCGCTCCTTGAGTAAGGCTAGTCATCTTAGATTTTTTTGAGAGTAGGAACTTTTATTGTTTATGTGAAAACTAATTTTCTGTTGTCATCGGAGCTCTAGCCAAATAATGTCAACGCCCTTTTGAAGGCGGAGGGCGAAGTGCCGGATGTGAAGCGGTGGCAACGCTTCGAGACGTCGAACCGCGGACCACGCAATTGCCTCTACATGTTGAAGTATGACTGGGTTTTTCATCAATTCCAATTTGTATTAGCTCGTTAAGAAAATGTCACGAAGTTTGGCAACTATGCGATTATGCCTAGAAGGTCTTCTCCGTTGTTTTCACTAGGCTTGTATTGCAAAATATGTGATGGTCATATTGATTATTGTCGAAATCTTTCGAGGCGTAAACATTATCGTAAAAATAGTTATAAAATAGAGAGAAGTTATACTAGCTGTACTTTCTGCTAATATTCGTAGGCTCTTGGGACACATCTGGCAGTCATAAACATCTTGAATATTTTTAAAAGAATTTACAAAGAGGTAGTACCGACGGTAGAGAGGCCAACGGATTCTCGAACAGTCGCTTTGAAGAACAGCAACTTCGTCGCCACCATCTCTATATAAGGAGAAGGGTGAAGTAGTAAATATTGACTGCACTCATACATTATGTAGGACTATCAGAATTCGTCAGGACTCTCAAGAGAAAAGATGAATTGTTCAATGGTCTTCAGAATAATAAGCAATACTACACAGTGACAAAAAGCTTATAAAGTATCAGTGCTCGGTATACAAAACTATGAAGCTTTGACCGAGTAATGATAAAAGGCTTACATCGCTATACATTAGTAGGCTCGCGACAATTGAAGACATCTGAAACCCATCCTTCGCGTCGTTTAATTTACGACTGCACACTGCTACATACAAGGCTGGATTCAACATCAATTGGCAAGCTTGAAACAATCACAAGAGACTAAGCCCAGTTGATTTGGCGCTCAATTTACGACTGAACGCTACCACAGCAACCGGCCCGAAATCAACACTCGCAGAACAACTAACAAAACTCTCTTACAACATAAACATACTTTATAAAGCATATATAAAGTATAATTATCCGAATCTTCCAAGCTCCCCTTCCACTATTCAATTTATGTCTGAATATTGCAACAGCATGGAAATTACTATTCAAGATAAATACAGAATTATATTTATTATATCTATTATATAGGTATTTTACAGTATTACAAATGATTCCTCAATCTTCATATCTGTCAACACTGCTGTCTCCCAGTTCTACTATCCCCCAGTTCAACTGTCTCCCGTTCGACTATCTGTCTCTCCCTCACACCATCTGAGAGAGCATACACTCGGGTTAATTCCCGAACAACATATTAGTTATTAAATAATTACATTAAAAAATAAAATTGATTATATAAATGATATAGTTTAAATAAAAAATTTTACAAAGAAAATATTCATGAAAAATTTATTGATATAATTAAAAGGATCAAATGTAATTACAAAAATTGTATTTGAAATATTTCGTTATAATTTTATTTAATTTTCTTAAAACATATTTCGATTTTCTAGAAAAACATATTGTAAACTTTTTAGTGTAATTTAAAATATAGAATAAATAATTATTTGTCACAATTGATATTAACGTATTATATATTATATATAATTTAAGTGTATTTTTATATATGTATATTATTATTGTATTTATAATATATATAAGGTATTATAAATTTATGTTGATCAAAGGTAATAAATAAATAAGAAAAATTTTTTAAAAAACTGAATTTATTATTAATTATAATATGGTTATTGACAATGACGCGACTATGTGCACATTAAAACAACTTATCTCTTATCTTACAAGACCAGCTTCTCTTTTACACTATATACAATAACTAAATATCATACTATTTATCTTGCATTGGTAATAAAACTATGTATATATTTATAAATATAACATTAAAATTATTATCATATTATTGATTTTTTAATAATAATCGTTATTATTAGAGATAGCCTTTTACATATTCGATAAGAAATGACAATATTTTAAATTAATTAAATGTGTGCTTATCTAAATTTGTACAATATATAGGCTCTTAAAAATTTCTTATCACTGATAATGTACAATACGCATTAATAATGTAATATACTATGATGTAATTAATATAATATAAAGTAATTAATATAATATAAAATAATTAATATAATATATTAATAGTAATCCATGCTAGATATGAAGCACGCGATTCTTTAAAATTCGATAATAAATCAATTTCATATATACGATTTAGTAATGTAGACAATTGTTTTCGCTAGAAAACTTAGTTTTATATTTATATAAGTAAATAATGAAAATACAATATTGGTATATAAATAAACTTAGAGATGACTGATTCTTGTGTACAGATTACTATTTAATTAATAAACTATAAAGTTAATACACATTTTATAAAATACATCTATTTAAAGAAATATTGTTGTAATTTAAACATTTTCTTTCATTATATGAACTTGAAATTTTTTTAGAATAGAAACTTTTATTTAATAAGATTTCATGCAAAATTATATTATTTTAGTATATAAATGAAAATTTTAACTATATTATTTATAATAATTAGTTTTAATAAGATTAAAACAAATAAAACTAATTATATTTTTAAATAAATAAAAGAAGGTAAATTTTTACCCTATTATTGGATTCTAACAACTTATTAAAGATCTTATTTCAATTTTTTCCAACAAATTTCTATTCAAATTATGTCTTTTATAAATTTTTTAAGTTCATAAATGTACATAGTAACAGAAAATATTATTGAAATCAGTATCTCTCTCTCTTGTACGAGTACGTATACACATGTGCACCACATTCTCACTGCATTTATCTATCTCTTGTTTTTATTTTCTTATAATAAAATGTTTATTATAAAGAATAAAATAAAATATGAAATTAATGTAACGGAAGAAAATATATTCCAAGAATATATTGTGGAATATTACGCATATTTTGATCTTGTTCATTTAAACCACCAATAGAAAAATTTGACGCAGCTGGAAGATGATCATACATTTTATGAAAGGTGCATGCAATTACAATTTAATTAATTATTTGCAATTACACTTATTTACGTAGGAATAGATGTATTATTATCTTGATGTTCACAACGTCTTAAAAATGAAAATATATTATATATTATGTACAATTTTCCTACTTTACATTATTTTATTTATCTTTATAATTGTTGTATTTTTTAATATGATTCTTTACTCAGATAAATGAGTTATCTAAAGTGAAGTTAATTTATTTTTTATATCGACAATAATACATATTTTATACTAATTCAATCTATAAATTCAAGTAAAAATAGTTTTATTATAAGTAATTTATTACATACAAAACTTACTGTATCAAATCAATTTAAATTGAAATTAAAAAATATTACATAATGTTTAAGTAAAATATAATACAATTTGTATTAAAAAATAATATAACATTAATAGGCTATTCCAGTTGAAATTAAATTCAATATAAATTGGCATTTATTTTGAATTCAAATTAATAAACTCATTATTATGATTAATTTATTAAAATATTATAGTGATGACATTTCTTTTCAGAAATATTACATTTAATTTTTGCGTTTGATTATTACAATATTTACTATTATTAAAAAATTCTATTAAAAAAAACCTAAGGAAATAATTTGTTATCACTTTATCGTGTTGACACTATTTTGGGTTTATTTTCTTAATATTAATAAATAAAAATAGTACTTTAAAACCGGTAAAAAATCAATTTTAAATATACAGACGTACATAGGTATAAACAAAATTTTTATAATTTTTTATATAAAATGCAATACAAATTTATAGCTCACAAATTACATTGGTAAAAGATGGCACAAAAGTTCTATGCTGACGATATCATTCCATATATCATTCATTTTTTTCTATTTTAAATAAAAGATTATTTAACGAAATATATACAATCGTTTTATATAATGAAAAAAATGTATGAATTCGCCAAGAAAAAATTGTCTTTTATTTTATTATTTCATCAATATTTTGAAAAATTCTTGTTATTTAGCATTATAAACAATAGCATATTTGAAAATTGATTTCACTGAAATTCATTATTTACGATATATGTATTTAGATACGCATCTTTAGAACTAATGAATCATAGTTTAGTTGTTCATCTATACGTAAAAAAGTAATAAAAATGACAAGATCTTACTAAGTATTTTTTTTACAAAATACAGGACTGGTTATTTATTTGTATGCAACTACAATAATGAAAGGCCTCTTGCGAATAAAACTTTATAATATTCTTAAAGGATGCTTTTAAACAATGAATAATTTGTATTCGGTATTCTTTCATTAATTTTTAATCTTATTTTCTAAATTTTATATATATTATAGATTCAATTAATTACAGAAATGTATCATTTTATCAAAATTCATATTTTGTTCTTTCAGAATTTACTTATTTCATAAATTGAAAAATGATTTTCTATACAATCAATACAGTGAAACAGTAAAGCAAAAGTAAGTGTGATAAAATGGGTAAGATGTACTAGTATTTTAACTTTTACATAATTATGATTGTTTTTCTTTGTAATTATTGATTTACTGTTACTTTTATTTACTTATTTCAGAAACATATTATTTTAATTCTTTTGTAATTCTTTTATTTAAATTACCCTTACAATTTTAATATATATTAGATTTTCAAGTGTGATTTATCCAGTGTAATGTTTTTTCTATACAGAGTCAACTTATAAAATTTATTATCTGAATTATTACTAAACGCTCGTTAAGGTGTCGATCATTCGCTCAGTACAAATTTGTCAATACATTAATTATTAATAATTAAACAAATCTATTAAATTGTAACCAATTAAAATATATGCTAAAAAATTAATTTTTGAAATTGTATACATTCTTTGAAAATTATATACATAAAAAATTAAGAAAAAATACGAACTATAGCTAGTGCAATGTATTTAAGTTGAAAACATTAAAACTTGATTCAACTTAATTATACTGTTTTTTATTTATTATATCACTTATGATTAAACTATTACTTGAAAATAATTTTTTTTCATAAAAAATATATTTGATCTAACGATGTAAATCTGTTGAAAATATTTTGATTCATTTTTAAGTAATTGAACATTGAATTTTAAATCAATATTAAAAATAAATTTAATTAAAATAAAAATACTTTTTTCCTTTAATCTTAAAGATAATACATAAATTTTATTCAATAATTTAAGTATCCATTTAATTATACTCCTGTTCAATCATAAAATTTTTAATTAAGCGATTAACAGATAACAAATAAATATAAATTAATACATTTTGAAATCTCTTTATAAGTTTTTAAGAGATGTTAACTAAAAAGTATACATTTTTAGAAACATCAATTATTTTTATCACAATTAACTGCCTATTAGATATCATGCCGTAATAAATAGTGTTCGTTTTTATAAATAAAAACGCTTATTTTACAAGAATTAATTGTCTTTAAATAAATCATTTATCATCACATAAAAAGTACGCATATGTACTAGAAATAATAAGTTCTATTTAGTTCGACAATAATAAAATAATAAATAATTTGTTGATTATTTTTATGTATGAAATCTATTTACATACTTTTTAGTAAAACAACTATTTATATTGTTTGTATAAAATTTATTTTTATATTATTCTGCACAGATTAAAATATTTTTATTTTACTTAAATGTAATATTTATTTGAAACAATGTAATAAAAAATAAACAATTAGTTTTCATATTTAACATATTTAAAAACTTTATTATAAAAAAGAATAAAGATAAATAATAAAAATTTATAGTTTTAATCAATCTCAAATTACTTTTTTTTATAATAAATATTTCAAAAAAGGAAAGCTTAAAAATTTTGTATTTACAGAAATAAAATCTTAAATAGTTCTTCAGTAATGGAAAGTAGATTGACTCTTCGTGTCATATAACAAATATTTAATGTACAAAATAATACAAACATATTGACAATTAAATACAGTTCAAAAAACAAGGGTATACCGAGTAAAGAAACTTTGATTAATTATATATATTCCACTTAACGATATTGTTTTTTCTAAATGAAATTTAAAAAAATTATAAATTGTAAACAACTTTATATTCTACTCCAATGCTATTATAATTCCCTTCAAGTAAATAAAAATAATTGTGTTTAAGTATTCTGCAAATTTTGTAACAATGTATTTGTATTTAAGTTTATTAATAGGAATATTTTGAATAATAAAACTTGAACTTCAACTACATATTTATGTTATTAAATTATATAAAATAATTTAACTACAAATGAAATATAGTAATTTATGATTATTCAAGATTACATATGTAGTTTATTATTAAAATGGTTGATTTAGATGTACTATTAGGTAATATAAATAATTAATTATTAGATTACTGATAGTAATTAGTCGATAACTATTAAGTGTTAAAAATTAACTAATATTAAAATCATGTACTATTTTTAAAGAATAAATATTAATTCCATTTACAACTTTAATTTTATTTTTATATCATACGATTTTTTTAATAAATTGTTTTTGACCAATAGTACATACATGATCAGATAATGTAATTATAAAGAATGAGCGACACCTTTGCTTACGAGCGGCATACACCACTTTTTTCTCTTTTTCGCTCTTTTCTTGATTTCTTTTGAATCCTCCAATTTGAAATGCACATGCTTTAAAAATTACGGTGAATTTGGGCACTTTGTGACATTTCACTTCACCCTCAGATCATTTACACTTATTTTTAATCAAATAATTTACACACTTACAACGTAATTTATCATCAATAATTTGTTAACTAGTGAGTTTTTCCACTTTCACATCGGATATCGTTTCTATATGAATATAATTTATACATAACGCACATACGTACACAATTATACACGCGTGTATATAATTGTTATATAATCATTGTCTATGTAAGAAATAGATTTCTTAGGGTACCGTTCCGTTTCTTTTATTATACAGTCATGATTAATTATCACCTAACTTGACAACCTTGCGGGAGCGATGCAGGACAACCAGATGAATTATGTTGTGTCGTTGTTGACTGATCCAACAACGGAAGTTTTTCATCCCCCCTGGAAGATGATGTTTTTTCCTCTGCGATTTTAGATTTACTTTCGTAAGGCTGTTCATTCCTTGAATCTCCAAGTTGTGATATTTGTTGCACTCCTAATGATCCTGGTGCCTTTAGCTCATATCCCTCCTGGCAGCGCGTTAATTTCAATCTGATCGGTGTCACTTTGGCGCAACGTATATTTTTCAATGCACTTACTGAGGAGTGTTCAAGTTGTTTTTCTTTTTGATGCATATTTCCAATAAGTTTAGAGTTGTCACTCATTATATTATCCTCAGATATGGCCAACGGTGGGAAAACTAGTCTTGGTTGTTCATAATTGTTTGCAGAAACCACAGTACGTGTCATTGATGTAGTCGTAGTAGTTATCGTTGTTGATAATATTGTAACCACCGGTGCAGAAATCGAAGCATTTATATTTTCGATGGCGACTTCGTCACCGCTCGATTGATTGCTTTTTCCTAATCTTATGATTAATTTCGGAGGTGCTGCACCATCTTCTAGTATCTGTACACGACCTTCTTTTTTATTACTTTGTCTCTTCTTTCGCTTTCCATTTTTATCCCTTTTTTCTCTGCGTAATTTACCTGTTTTCTCGCCACTATTTACAAAATCGGCCATAATCATGCGTCGATATTTCATACTTTCACGTTTAAGTTCTTCCATGCTTGGCATGTTTGGTATGCTGCATAGGCGCTTTTTTGGTGGCCTGTTATTACTGCGATCTTCCGACTGAAAACTTGCTGTTACTTCCTGTCCTGTCATATTTCCACCAATTTTTATCTTGAGCTTCGGTGGTCCAGTACCACTTGCTATATTGGATTGCACAAATGGCCTGGGTTGACGACCACGGCGACGCTCAGTCCCAGCTGCTGGACCACAAGATGAACGCCGGCGTTCTAAAACACCGAGTTGCTGATCGTCTTCTGTACTAGGTATGTCGTCAATTAGGCCACTAAAACTACCAATACTTGCTCGCTCTTTACGTCGTTTCTTTTCCATATTTGCATCAACGACAGCTTTGTAGTCCTCCCGAGTTGGTATACTTGTCATGCTTGCTACAGCTTTTGGTATGGTAATAACGGTGCGATTGATAGGTGGCATAATAATTGGTGCCGAAGCAACGTTTCCTGTTGAAGGATCATCCATATTCATATCTTGCGAACAGTATTGACGCAGCAACTCCTTTTTCCGCATTCGACGAAGATTCGAAGTACCAGAACCCACAACTGCAACACTATTTGATTGTGGAGGAATAATGGGTTTAACTTGTTGAGTAAGAGGTAATTGTACTGTTGACCCAGTTGTGTAGTTGGCATCGAGGAAGGGTCCTTTGATCTTTACCTTAAGTTGGTTTCGCGAATCTGCAAGTGCTACCCTACTAGAATCACAAACAAGTGCAGCTGAAGTAACTTCAAGCGACGCAGCTCTGGTTATATGTTCAGATTGCTGTAATTGTTGTTCAGCTACAAATGAAGAATGCAGTTCTTTATCTAAATCTTCTTCTATATCAGGGATGGTATGTTCGGTTGAAACACCAGCCAGCGAGTCTAATAAATGATTCGAATAAGATCGATTATGTAATGTAGGATCTTGCGCCTCAAGATTCAAATTATATGTACGCATATCTACAGGGCCAGGTAATAATGGTAGCACTGGGCCACTAAAACTACATCCTCCTCCAGATTCTGATTCAGCACCTGTTATAGAATCACCGCCAAATACCATGGATGTTCCGACAAATATACGTTGATTATGCTGGTCTTCAGAACTTGAGTGTCGATTACTTAATGTGTCAGTATTTAAGGATCCAATTCCATCACGTCGATCATTACCAAAAACTACTGAAAATTCAACGGATTTTTTACGTTCACGCATTGTACGTAAATCGGCAATATTTGTTTCACTAGGTGAGTCTTCGTCCGAATCAAAGTCATATACACTTCCCACAAGTTTGTTGTGAATTGTATCATCACCGTGCAAAGTGGTATGTTGTGATACCTTACCTCTACCTCGACCCCGACCGCGACCGCGACCACGCTGCCCAGAATGCTGATTAGATTTTATACCACGACCGCGAGTACGACTATTTGAATTAAGTTTCACGAGTTCATGCTGTCGTGGTGATTTACCTGGTGATTTACCTTGCAACGAAGTTACACGAGCCGAAGTTCGCGTAGGCTTAGATGGCGACTTCTTGCCCGTATGTGTTGGGGTGTTTTTAGCACTTGCTTGAATCTGTTCACTCAGTTGAATTTCGACAATGCGTTCAGATACGTCACTTTCTACAACACTGTTGAGAAATGCTGTTGCAACAGCAGCAGCTGAACTTTCTTCTATCAATATCTGCTCTTGATTTTTCTCTTGAAGTTGTGGCTGGTTTTGTTCTTGTTGGTGTTGTTCATAGAGATTATCGGTGCGATTATGTTCAGATTCGTTTTCATCAAGAACTGATTGAATTGGAGGAGACGATGGCAACTTACTAGGTGATACCATTGCTGCTGTAAGAGCCATATTATGTGATGACGAAGTAAAAGCTGCTGTACAAGGTGAAACTTGTAAACCAATTTGTTCCTCAAGTGGTTTTGAGATGTGAGGTAGTAATGACTGAGGAGTTGGAAAGGGTGCGCCGAAAGCTGGTGGAAACATAACTGAACCTGGCGAAGGATAGGACAATTGAGTGCTATTTGGCTGCGATGGAAACAGTGAAACTGGTCCTACATAACTATTTGTCGGTTCATATGAGTGGTAAGAGGTTACTGTCGCTTCAACCGAGCAAGTAGAAAAATTTACGTTTGATATAGTGGAACTACCATTGTTTTTGTAAGGTGGAATACCTGAATGATCATCAACCGAAGAAGCAGAAGTTATAGAGGAAGAAGTTGATCGACGAGATGGAAGTACTTGACTTTCAGCCCAACGTGTATCTTGGCGAGCAGTCAGATCATTATAGGGTGAAACACTCGGTACATATTCTTGCCGTGTGATTTCGGAACCAATTTCATCTTTATCAAGAGTTCGATCCACCTCACTTGTTTGATCCTCATCAACTCCAGGTAGATTAATAAGATGCCTGCTTACTATCTCCATGGGTGTTACATCATTAACTATGTGATTCGGTATAGAGCTAACTTGCTGCTCAACAAGAGAAGCTAGACCTTGAACTGCTCTAGTCTGATCCCCATGTGATTCAATAGCTGCACGTAGTATGTATTGTTGTTCCTGTACATCTATATGTAGTTGTGAGTGAACTAAATTAGAACCACTAACATTGCCGCTTTCTGTGACAAGGTCTGATGCACTCAAGTCATTTGGAAATTGTTGGCCGGTTAATCCATAGCGATGGGTTTGACTGTCGATAAGAGCATTTAACTGCTCAGCGGTATTAAAACTGTCAATACTTGGTGGCACCCAACGTTCATCCGCTTCTGCTCTATCAAGCTTGGCACGTTCAGCCATTGTTACTTTTCCATTCTCTATATCCTCATTATCATAAGACAGGTAAGTAGATTCACAATTATTTCCATAACACGGTTTTTTCTTATCTTCAATTCGCTGTGTTTCGGTTTGCACAATTTCATCAATTAAATGTGGCACCATTGTGTTGATACCAGTTTTTAACTCAGAATTTGTTAAATCACTGCTTAAAACTTTCATTTCACGTTTATCTAATCGTGGCATTTGATGATGTCCTTGATTTTTAAGTTTCGTTTCAACAACACGAGACTCCTTTATTTCAACATCAACAGAAACAGTAGCTGCAATAACCGGTTCTAGATCTAATTGACTAGAATGTGATTTCTTTGACAATTCCATGCGGAGTTTTTCAACAAGATGCAAAGTCTCACGAGCACTATCTTCCTTTGTATCCTCTTTGAACCACAGCTCATTATTGAAGGAGAAAGAAAGTGGTGCTGCACGCTCCTCGGCATCTCGGGGTATGCTAAACCCATCATCATTAACCATATCGTCAGTGAGTATATCATGATCGAAATCAAAAAGTTCTGGCACACTTGTATCCTTGTTTCCAGGTTGCGGTGAAAATATAGAACGATTCAATAATCTATGCCGTTTAGTACTATTTTCTTTTACACTTATTTCATTCATTACACCAAATTTTTCCAATAATGGTTTCGAAAACGAGATTTCATTATCTTTATTATTTATATCATCTCTATGTTGATATAATTGTGGTTGTTTTACATTATCTATGTATTCATTACTACTCATTAGAATATCAATACTCTTTCTTTCAGTTATTCGTTCTACAAATGGTGTATTTAATAAATCATCCTTTGGTATTATATCATTACTTATCCTGCTTGAACAATCTTTCATTAGCATACCTTTACCAATTGAACTTTCAGTTTCTATTGTACAGTTGTTAAAATCTTCACTTTTTGTTCGTACAGTGAATTTGGATATATTAATATTTTTATGGTTTTCAAAATTCTCTAATTTATTTATTTTTATTGGTAGACTCTCTTCTTGTTTCGAAACATCCGCACTCTTTGATCTTGACAACTTATATAAATGTTCGCGTTTTTCCAATAATTTATCTAGACCCCTCGATGATTTTTTGGGGCTATCACGTTCGGCTCTACGCTGTTTCATTTCTTCCTCTAATGTTACAATGTTATTTTTGTTACTAATTTTCTTTAATTTTTTATTATCACTTTTTACTGATGCACTCTCAGAAATTTGTATTGATATTTTTTGCATTGGTTCTACCGTTGCAACTCTTTCCTTTATGCAACTTGAATCATATTCAATATTGTCCTTTGGGCATAATTTTTCATTTAATTTATCGCTCAGTTCCTTCTCCATCTTTTTGATCGAAGTCGCATTCTTGCCATGACTATTTTCTTCTTTTTGCGTAATCTGGCTAGATTTTCGTTTACGAGTCTCTGTGTTTTTTCCCTTTGAGATGCAAGGGGTATATTCCTTGATTTTAATAGATGACGATTGGTACCGAGATTGTTGTGTATACTTGGAGGTTTGATTGGACTTTTTAAGAGACTTGAGCCTAAATAAATTTCGTGTCCCATCATTATCTCGAGACCTACCGAACACACCTTCATCAGCTTGAGTTTGCGACTCGTACTGCTGCTGATGACGATATTGCTGTTGATGTTGCTGTGGTTGAACTGTAGCTGATTTTTTTGTATTACTGTTCTTGAATTCGACAGATTTATGTTTACTGGAGAATTTTTGGCACTGTTGCCTTTTATGCTGCTTGTTATGTTTGAGTTCATCCTTGTAATTGGTTGAGGAGATTCTACTCGATTCATCTCTTTCAGTAGACGGCGGCTGAAACTCAGGTCCATGCCGCCCGTCGGAAGTTTTAAGCTTCTTCTCAGGCAGTTTCTTGAGTTTTCGCCCCGTACTTGATGAAGATGAAAGCGAACCAAGTTTTTTATCTTGTTTCTCAATTACTCTACTTTCAATTTTAATATCAATTTTATTGTCAACTTTACTTTCATTTTTATTTTCATTTTTGGATTCAATTGTATTTTCAATTTTATTTTGACACTGTGTTATCTTAGAAACCGTATCACTTTTACTACGATTACCGGAATGTTGTCCGGAATCACTTTCAGATGACGTAGTTAGTAATGTTGTCTTTTCTTTAATAATACTGGCTCGATGCATCGACTGTTCCGAGCTTTTAAATTCATCGGAGTCACTACTACTATCAGTTGAGCTGCTGTAACTAGTAGTGCTACTGCTACTACTCGACGACTCAGACGGTATTTTTATCATTATTTTCTTTGACGACTTCTTCGTAATTATAAGCATTTCATCTTTTATGGATGCCTCTTCTTTTTTAGTTTCTTGCTTTTTCTTTACAGCAGGTATAGTAATATCAGCAATCTCTTTCTTAAATTTATTTTCAATATTATCTATTTCTACTGCAACCAACGACGATTTTGCACTTATACCACTTTTTATGTGCTCGGCCGCCTTTTTAGCCGCTTGTCGTTGTGGTACATAAGCAAAAATTTCTGAACCATCTCCAAATTCTTTGTCAAAGTCATAAATATCATTTCCTTTATATTCTTTTGTTATGTCTCGTGGAAAAACTTTATTTTCTTGCTTATATTTTTTTGATGAAGGCAATGATGATGATAATTTAGACTCTCTGATATCTTTAATATCCTTAGAAAATTTAACGGTTGGCTTTACATCTTCAATAAGTGCTTTAGTATCAGATAATTGATCGTTAATGATCAAAGTAATTGCACCTGATGTTGATGCTGTTGAAATTGATTCTTTTTTATTTTGTGAACGTTGCATAATCTCTGAGGCTTTCTTAGCTGCTTGTCGTTGTGGGACAATGAGTGCAGATGCTATACACCCTCTATTCTTATTAAGAGCTTTTTGATTTTCTTTATTTTTCGCGCTCCTATCATGTTTATGCACATCAATCAAAAATTCTTTAGAGTCTTTATTATCCTTATTATCTTTAATGTCTTTATCTTTCGACTTATCTTTATCCTTCTTTTTAGAGATTTCGTTAGGAAGAAGAGATTTAGTGATAACTTTTTCGCAGGGATAAACTGAAGTATGAGAAGAATGTTCCAAAGATGAGTCATCTGTATCTGAATAGATTTCAGCTACGGATGTCGGTCCTAACCGAGATGCTATACTTTTATTGCTAATTGGTAAAAGCTCGTCTGAATCGCTACCGGAAACGCTACCAAGCTCACGCTCCATATGTTGTAATGTACGTGACCTTGTTACTGCTTTTTCAGATTTCATATCACTTTCACTACTTTCGTCAAATACTTTGCGAGTATAAATACGCGGTCGATCCGGTGCACTAGTCTTTTTTGATTTATACCTTGGATTAACCTTACTGCTGCTAGCTTTGCTTGTAACAAATTGATTTTCTTCATCTTCTGTACTAGACTCTGTTGCAATCTTTGATGTAATCTTATTCTTGTTGAGCTGATGCTGCAAAAAATGTTTTAAATTATGAATTATGAATTATTTTATACAGTAATTGTACAGTAAAAGTACAGTACAGGGATTGCACTAAATAATTCATTTACTAAAAAATTTGTTTTTATATATAAAAAAAAAAGCCATTAATTACATTAATAACTCATTTTTATTAAAAAGTAAATTTATAAATATATTATTAATATACATACTATGTATAATCTAACATTGAAATTATTTCATTGTGATTGCATATTCCATATAAAAATGTATAATAAAAATAAATAAAATCAATTATGTAATATTAAATATTATAATACAAGAAAATAAATTGTTTAAATTATAAAATGATTTTAGTATTCGTATAAAATAAAATAAAACGAACCAATTTTTTATCAGTGTTGACTTTGCTAGTAGCAGAGTATTTCGTTGGTTTGGGATGTTCCGTTTCGCTACTACTTATAGAAGACAGATCACTGCCATAAAGCTTGTTATGTGAAACTGAACCATTAAAATGTAGACGCTTACTTGAAGCACCATTAAAATTCGATTCATGTTTTTTTTCGTCACTCGAATGGGATGTACTTGATGAATCGAGGCCTTTAATATGCAAAAGCAGGGAATCTATGTCATGAGTATGTGTTTCAGCCTCTTGATGAGAATAAAGGTGATCATAGATTGATGGACCATGATTAGCCTCGAGAACAGCAGCAGTGGCTGTAGTAGGCATAGTCGTCCCACAAATTAACAGCGCCTGCTTATGGAAAGTTTGTTCACGTAGTCGAAGGAATGTACGACAAAGTTTTTCTCGTCGATTTACCATATAACAAAGATTGCGTACGCGCTCAAGATCTTGACGTAATTGAACAAACTTACGCATCTTCTCATTGTCAGCAGCCTGACCTTGTGCTCGCACTCCTGATCCAGAAAGCTCACCACAACGTGGTGGAAGTAACGGCTTATTATGCCCTGACTGAAAAATGAAAATTACAAATTAATATTTTTCTTTTAAATAATTTCAATATTCATATTAAAAATATTTATTTGATCTGCAGAAAGATATCGAATAATTTTAATAGTTTTCATCTTTCAAAAATATTTACTTTTTCAAGTGCAAATTACAAATTTGTTCGCAATATCTTTTCTTAAATATATTAACAAAATATTAACTTTTGAGATGAGTCTATAACATTTATAATTTTTCATATTTAATTATTAACTTTTAATTATATTATAGTAAACTATATATATTAATAAATAACTTTTATTTTTTATTTTCAATATATATTTTTTAATATCTGGTAGACATCTTACTGCAGTCTCGATTTTATTAAAATGTGTATTAATTTTAAAAGCAAATATACTTTGAAATTTATGTTTATTAACTTTAAAGACACAAATTAAGATAATTCAATTTTATATTTTTTCAAATAGTGTTAAGTGTATAAAACTATTTCTTATTCTGTATGTAGTACATAATATTAAATAAAGGAATAATTAAATAAGTCACCAACATACCCTTCTTTTCAATTTCCAATAATTATAAATGTATATAATTGCATCAGGATCCACATCTAATTGTTGATTTGTTAGATCTTTTAAACATACATGCTTATCAAATTCGGCTTCAATTTCCTGGAGTCTATTTTTAAAAAATTTTAATATGTATTAATATTATATTTAAGGAATATTTTTGATCATTTTCGTGAATAGATAACTTTAACATAAAATTTAATTAAAATTTTATTCTTTTAATTTTAAAATAAATTGAAATAATATTATTACAGAATATACTCATTATTATACTAATAAGTATATTATACTAATAATTATACTAATTAATATACTAATAAGTTATTAAAAAAATAAATTACAATAAATGTACTGTATTTAATTGCAATTTTTTGGAACAAATATGTAAAAAATTTGAAAAAATTAAAGTGCGATTTGAATGAAAGAAATTAAACTTACTTAGCAGCACGTGCTTGGTTTTTTTCCTCTGAACTCATATCTTTACGTTTCCTTCGACGAATTTCACCTTCATCAGAATCAGAACCTCCTTTACCACTTCCACTTCCAGTACCTCCTCCACTTGTTTTTTCTTTTGTATTTATTTTACCATGTTTTTGACAGTATGACTACAAAATTGAAAAAATTTGTTAAAAATTTAAATAGTACATCTACTATATTTGTTAATATTAATATAAAATATAATTTTAAATAATTTCAATTGTTATATTACAATAAAATAATAAAATAATTATATTTATAATAATATTTTTATAAAAATATAACATAAATATCATAATAAAATATATAATAAATCATAAAACTCGTTTGAATTATTTAAAATTTTTTAATAATTAACTGCATTGATATTGATACAATAAAAATTGAATTAGTATAATTCAATTTATACTTTCAAAAAATCTTAAAATAAATTATTCCTATTATTTCAATTTAAATTCAAATTTTACAAACCAATATTAAATATTATTAATATTATAACATACATAGTTATGTGAATTAAAATAATATCTTTTTTTTTTAATATAAAAATTAAATTTTATAAGTTTCTGCATATTTGATACCATTTAATAATTAACGAAGAAATAATTTTCTTTTAAACTTATTAGTATTAAATAGTATTTGTATATTAAATTATGGAAACGTATAAAATACTCAAATATAACATGCCTTTAATGATTCAATAAATTATGAAAAATCAGTTAAAAAATTGTATTAAAAATAATTTTTTAAGTATTATAACAGAAAAATAAAAATGTATTTTTTTATTTTATATTTTTACTCTTTTTAAATTTACCATTTTAAAAAATATTTGTATATTTTATAGTTTTTATCTTTATAAAATTTATAATTTTTTTGTTGATACTATATATCGTATTTGCACTAACGAAAAGATAAAGTATATCAATATTTAAAAAAGTTTTCTATTAATTATAATGAGAATTAAAATTAAAATAAAATTTTTAAGTATAAATCTGATAGAGTTGATTTGTTACATTTTTATAATAAATTGTTAAAATTTATTCAAAGTTTTTTATACATAAATAATTGTAGAATATTTAATTTCTTAATAAATTATAGTTTAATGTAAAAACTACTTACTCTTAATTTGACGCCATCCTCGGCTTGTTCATCCTCTATTATAGCTTTCATTTCTAGTCCATGTTTGAAAGCGCATGTAACGTGGTACGCGGTTTTACAAGTTTTTATACTGCATTGAATGCAAGCACCAACACGTTCGCGGCATAACACACATATTAGTGCCCATCGACTTTGCTGAATTATTAAGAATGAGAATTATTTAAATATTATATAATATTTTTTTCAATTAATTTTGATCAATTTAAGTTGTAAATTCTATAAAATATTGAAATAAAAAATATCTGTTATAAAAGAATGAAAGTTAAATAAATAAAATAAAGAAAAAATTTATAATTTAATTAATTAAAATTATTATTTACCGGAATACTTGATATTTTTGTGATGGGTTCCATTCTTTCGACACAACCTATGCTAACTTCAGGAATCCAGAGTGCACATGAAACATGGGCCCACTTTTGTCCACTACGTGTAGATTTCATAGCTCCTCCAGGATTAGGACACAATACACACTCTGGCCTCTGTCCTAGTGAACACGTTCTACATAACCAGGAACCATCAGGTATTGATGTAATTCCATAACATGCTTGATGCACACAAATATTACAAAAGTCACAAAAAACCATTTCATTACCCTCCTCAGAATCAGGCTAAAAATTAATCAATAATATTTGATTTACTTGTATATTGTAATTAGAATTATTTATTGTATCAGTATTAAATAGAAATATTAATTTTTAAGTTCTGTTTTATTTATTCATTGAAAATACAATACTTACAGATCTACAAACATCGCAAATAACGTTTTCATCATACTCTATTCCAAGACCCTCTTCATTTTTTACAATAGTTTGAATTTTATCCCAGCAGCGATGTTCTAGTTCTTCTATTACTCGTTCTAATTGAGATTCAGTTACTGAAGGCTGACCACACTATATAATAAACGATATTAGTATTAAAATAATAAATATCAAAATAGTAGAAAATAAGAAAATTTATTATTATATAATTACCAATGCCCTTTCTCCATTAAGAACTTCAAGCCAAGCAATATCAGTATCATCCAAATCATATCCACAAGCTTTCTCTGATCGAGCTGGAGTAGTACTTAAATAATGATCTTCCGAATTAAAATAATCATCTCTAGATATTCTTAAGAACTTTTTTGGTCTTAAATAAATAATTCCAATTATTATTATTTTTATAAGAATTTTAAGATAAAAATGTAAAGGGTTGAATAAATTAATGTTATTAAGTATAGACTATTGAAAAATTTAAATGAAGTTAACATTTATGGAATGAAATCAGCAGAGTTAATAAAAGTCTATTTAGAGATTTTACAATTTAAAAATATAATAAAAATACAAAATTACAAATGATTTTTGTTTATTATAATACAACTTAATGTTAAATATAATTAAAAATATAAGCAAACTACTTACAACTTAAACTCGCCATAAAGTTTGCTCATAGGTGGAGTTTGAATAAGAGTAACTGTAGGTTCTGGAAGTGAATCAGGATTAACAGGGACCTGCACTCCTTTTTCCCATTCTTGCTTCCATTGATCAGATATTACCCAATATTCACTAGGACTAAGTGGTTCACTATCAGGTAATTTCATTGCGCTAATTAGATCTTTACGATAAAGTTCAGCTGGTGGTTCTGCTGCTGATCTATTGTAGATGCTAGATATTTTAATATCACTAAGAGGTCTGGGGGTCCAGGATGTGCCTCCTTGGCTGGATGATGCCATTGTTTCTTCTTCCTCGGAAGGTCCCAACGCTGCCACTGGCACTGGTGTATCTGTAGTTGATGGTCCAACTCTACATTTGCGCCTTTTAATAGCACCAGGGCAAGACGCTGAGTCATTATCGTTTCTATTGATTCTTTTGCCTCGTTGTGCCATTCTACTACACCAAACAGTTTAGTGATATGCTGCACATGCAAACAAGCCGTGCGCATCCTGCAAGAAGTTATGTTTAAATTAAGCATAATGTACTAAATAATTTAATTACAAGATCCAAAGTAACTAATATTAAATATTATTGCACTTGAAGACTACATCAATGTAAATATTGAAATTTGGTTTTTTATATACATGCTGCTATAAAAAGAGATAGTTGATAAATTTCAACTTAATTCTTTGATTCTTCATTCACTGATATAAGAATTAAATTTGCATCCCAGAGTATTCTTCAATCAATTACTTTAGAATCTTGAAAAGTATTTAATAAACTACATTTGTCACATTACTGCACAAAATTGTTTTTTTAAATATTTAAAAAAATTTTGATTTACCCTCTTTGATATATTATAACCATTTTATCCTTTAATTGATCCATTAATGTTATCTTATACTCACTACATAGTTCTTCATATAGTTATAAACTGGTAAATGAATATCCGTTGAATCTGAAAATAAAAGTAAAAGTTAATATCAATTAAAAAAGAAATTTACAACTTAATATTAAAACGCTTGTGTAATTAATAATTAATCTTTCTAATAAATCCAAATAAATAATGTCTTTTGTAGGTAATGCACACAAAACCAATAATTAAATCCAATTGAACATCCCATGCATCAATACATCTCTCAGCACCAATCATTTGAGCAATACTTGATGCTAATAAATAAGTTAAAATACTAAAAACTTGTATAATACATGGAATTTCTAAATAGTGGAATTAATGAGCCCTAATTGTTTGTTAAGTAAGATGAGATCACTGAATCGGCATATGAGAAAAAACATCGATGACGTGCTTTGAAGTCGTTATTAGCGGCGCATGGCCCTCCCAACATTGAAGAGTGGATACTGCACCAGGAATCGAACCCTTATTAAGAATAATTGCTTGTAGCGGAGGTTATATGTCTGTAATAATGCTCACGGTTTTCGCGAACCCAGGGACACGGCGACAGCTCTCGAAACGGCGCGCCGCTATCATGTAAACACGCATACACAAACGGGGGAGTCGGATGCGCTAGTGGCGCGTGTGCGTTTCTTCCTATTATAACATAATCAGAGCCTTGAGAGTATTGTAAACGATAGGTATCAGTAAGCATGTAGCTTTCCGAAAAAAAAACACATTACGCGAATATACATAATTCTCGCGCACAAATTGCAGAGAGTTGTAGACTTTGGTGTCAGTGGTCCGTGGCGTTTGGCGACTCTCATCCTCATTTCAAACTCAAGAGCTCACACTCGCCTTGGAATCCTCCGCGCGTGTTAAATTTCTTGTTGTAACCACGGCTCGACTTCGGTTCTTCGAAACTGCTTAAGATGAGGGTGCGCAGCTGAGGATGATGTATGGTTTAGAGCGCGATGGGTCTTGCTTAGTTTTTGGCGAACATGGGGGGAGCCAGGAAAACGCGTTTCAGCTCCATTACAGCACCACTGCCGCTGCTAGCTGCTGCTGCCCAACAACATTGACAATGTAGATGGCAGCATCGTCTCTTCAAGAGGCGCATTTCAGACACAAGCACAGGTTCTCTCGCTTGTCACGCCATAGTTTTCGTAGGAGGGATAGGGGGAAAGCAGGCAGAGTGCGAAAAGAGGACGTAATCAACGCACTGATCGCACAATCATTCGCTCTCCCTTTCTCACTCTCTCACTCTATGACAGAAATACCGGACGTTGCTGGTCGACGGCTGCTACTCTACACTAATCTGCATACACTCTACATTGCAATTTGAGCCTTAAAGCCTTCTGCAAAGTGATGCTATTTAATTCATATAATATACGTGTATCTGCGCACGCTTCAAAATATTATAAAAATGTCTTATTGATTTATTAACTGAATATAATTTTGGCGCGCTGCCCACGTGAATTAAATTTTAAGAAAAACCACCCTGTAATATTTGATATATAACAAAATTTTATTTTTCACTCACGCATGTTCACGCACAGTCAATATTTTTCTTTCTTATATGTAGATAATTTTACACCTTGTATTAGTTTTTAAACCTTATATTATGATATTTTTTTTAAGGTCAACTTCATTTATATATTAAAGATGAGCATTTATTTTTATTTTATTCGGTTGACGTATTTATATATTTATACTTAAATTTTGAAGAAAATTAGCAATATTAGATTATAAAAGAAAAATACTCATTTCATTTAAAAATATCATTTCTTTTTTTTTTATTCCTTCAACATTTACACGAGGACGATGAATGAAACGCATAATTCTTTTTATCTCATTTATCTTGAACATTGGCTCAGTCGCACAGGTGGAAGAATTATATCGAATGTGTTTATGAAATATAGGCAGGGAGGGGGAAAAGAAAGAGAAAGATGTGCCCTCGATGGGTGATTTTCATGTGTACTTGTTACAAGAACTTGAATTCCATTTAAGCGTATGAGCAATTGATAATATAGATACCTTTACGTCATAAAAATACACACACATATGTATTTTATACTGATTTATCTTCATATAAAAGTGTTAAATTTTTATAAAATTAGATAATAGCATTTGGCGCCATTATACCTAAAAAAGTAACTGCACTAAAACAAGTATGTACTTCATGCGATCACGTGACTCTATCTTGGTTTTCTCTTTGCATCCCTTGCCCCTCCAATATATTTACCACCTGGAATCATTCATTCTGTCTTTCTTATGCTTTTATTATCGTGCGTATATATTTTTTCCGTTTGCTAGATTAGAGTATATATTATGGTACTTACCAACAACCTCAATTTGTGTCAAACATGTAATTTATTGTTTCTTAAATTACATTTCATTAATTATTTTAATTTATCTAAATTAAATACTAGGATCAAAACGAGTAAATTGTTTATATGCATAAAAAATTTAAGATTATAAACACAAAAAATAATTAAATAGATGTATAAAACATTTTATTCAAATACATATCCTTCTAACAATTTATAAGTGTATTTTATGCAAATAATATAAATAAAAATTAATATAAGTTATCAATTTTCATTGATTATATAAAAACATGAATTATATTTATTATATATTAAACTCCCTTTTTTTATCAATAATTGTAGTTTGAATTAAAAAGAAAATAAATCTTAATATAATATTAATGATGTGGGAATTATTTTTTTAACGTATAATTAAAAAGAATTTGATTAATGTTTGAAGATTACAATGCATATTATAAATGAATGTTTAATATTTATTGTGGTAAATTATTACCATGGATTATATATTGAATACATTATTTTTGTAAAAAAAGAAATATTTGAAATATAATTCAATATATTGTAATTATAATAATTTATCTTTTCAAGTTTTTTAAATTTTATATATCTTTAGTCTTTAAAATAGAGTTCTATTAATAATAATATATTTATAATAAATAATAATAGTTTTATTGTAGATTAATATTATAAATAATAAATTGCTTTTATCGTCATATTTCATATATCTTACCGAATAGTTTCTATTCCATAATATTATTTTGAACGTAATTAGTGATTACAAATCAATATATCATTTTTATAAAATTAATATTAATAAAATGAATGCAATACTGATATTGATATTTTTATTATATTTACATATATATATTTATTTTGTATATTTTGGTTATAAAATTATTAAGTTTACCATAATTTTTTTGCATATGAAATGTTGCATTTAAAACTTCAATTTATGTATTATATATAAAATATTTAAGAATATAAACATAATATTGTATTGTATTGTCACATGTATTGTGAAGATGAAGATTGTACTATCACGAGAATTTTGTTTAATAAATTCTTTTATTTTATGTTTATTTATCAATTTTATTAAATTTGATCTACAATTTAGATTAATTTTTAAACTAATTTTAAACAAAACTATTAGTAAGTATAAAATAATATAAATGTAATAAATATTAATAATTTTAATCGATAATTTAAAAAGTACATAATATAATTAACAAAAAAATTATTCTTCTAAAATAAAAATTAAGCAAAAATAAAATTTTACATTTTTTTAAGTATAGAGTTTAATCTGCAATTATCCAATTATTTTGAGTAGAGTTTACTAATTGTAGACTTCTAAATTATAAATTATTAAATAGTAATTATATAATATTATATGATATATATATAAATATATAAACTTATAATTTGCAATAATAAGTGAATATAATCATACTCTTCATAATTTACAAATATATAATTTAAAAGAATCTGAAAAATGAATACTAAGTATTGCAAGTTTTATTGGTGTATTTTATACTATATTTAAAAATATAAAATATAAAAATTTACTACTCAAAATGGTAAAGCAGTAATTTGGCTTAAAAATTAAAAACTTTATATATATAATTGCAAAATAAGTGCAGGATACTATTGATTCCGTTTAATTTCAATTTGAATTGAAAAATTTAAAAGTATATTATTTTTTACATTCTACAAAATTCAAGAATAGTTGCTTTTGATTGAAGTTTAAGATACTTTTATAATAGTTATCGTCTATCTGATAAAAAATATTAACTGAAAATATTTAGTGGAAAAAATAAAGATATGAAGTTAATTTACGTGTAAAATTATAAAGTAGTCTAAAAACAAGTTATTTTAAAATTTATAATTAATATTAATATAATTTCAAAAAAATATAAAATGAATATAAAAAAAACAGTTTCACGACTAAAAATGAATTAAATATTGTGAAACAAATACAAAAAAATTAACGAAAAAATATATCTTTGTAATAATTGTTAAACTTTCTATAAAAAACTGATTTTTCAAAAGTTTTTTATAATACGGCTGTTCGGGAATGAGCCCGAGAAAACACTCTCCCAGTTGGAGGGAGGGAGAGGCGGATAGTGGAGAAAGAGAGATAGCAGGGTAAAATGAAACAGAGGCAAATTGGCGTGGTTATGCT